>JBAWJQ010006665.1:0-158333 GCA_037783105.1 Bactrocera zonata | reverse complement strand
TTAAAAAATATTAGTAGAATGTATTAATTTTTAATTACTATTTTTTTAATGAAAAATTTAATGAATAATGAACTTATTTGCAATTGTTTATAATAGAGCTGGATAAAATATTCTAAAAATAATATTTCTAAAATAAAATTTTTTTTTTTATAAAAACAAACCTTTCTAAAATTATAAAAAATTAAATAAATGAATTTTTGGCTTTATATGTTTTGTATTTGTTATTTTTGTAATATGTATAAATATTTATTTTTGCAATTTTTTGCACCTAATATAAATTAAATACAGATTTTTCAAAAATAAAAAAAAAGTTAAATAACAATGTTTAAAAAAATGTTAAAATTCAAATGAAATTTTTGATAAAGAATTTTTTTTTTTTTATTTATTTAGGGCTTTTCTTCAAACATAATTTTAAAATTCTGTTTGTTTATTTTATTATTAATATTATTTTTTTATTAATATTTTTTTTTAATTTTTTATTTATCAATTTATTTATTTTTTAAGTGCCAAATTTAATAAATTTTCTAATACTGAATTCCATCACACTCATTTATTTCTAAAAAAAATCTCATTATTATTTTGCAACGCATTCTGTAGTTGAAAATACAAATCAGCTCACTTTCCACTTCTATCCTCAACGCCTCCGACACCGACTTTATGCTACACGCTGGCATGCAGTATGCCAAACTTTCAAATTCTCTTAGCAAATTAACATATTAGCAGAAATTTCCCATACACATACACACACACACGTATTGAGACAGCAATCGGCTGGCTTTGTATGCCTGTCACAGCGCTGGGCGTACACACTATTAGCCGCATTTCTTCAAAGCTTCGATCATTTCACACATTTCACCATTGCCAGCAATATGACCATAAGCAATTTCGTCAACGTGTTAACAACCTCATTACATGCCCTCGATACCCGGGCGCACACAGCCAATTGGTCGGTTGCCTTGCCGGCAAGCTAGCTGACTATGTGACGGATGGCCACGCTAGCTGTTAAAATTATGGCACAAAGTCGTGGCTTGAATTTTGCAAACTTCATTCAGAATACATTTTTTGACTTTATATGCGTTGTTTTTGTTGTTGCTGTAATTTTTACTTTTTGTTTTTGGCATTAAATATCAATTTACAAGCAGAAATAAAGCAAATCAGCATTTTATGAAGCTATATTTCCTTTTTTATTATAAATGTTATATACTCGTGTGTATGTATGTGTGCTTGTGTTTGTGTTTGTCTGTAAGCGTTACACTTTCCAGCACATTCGTTTAGAATGCTTACATTGCATTTTAAATTGTCACAACGCGGCAGTGGCCCTCACTTACTTACCCACATACACATACAGATACACATATACATGAAAATACAGACACATTCACACTCATATAACTGCACTCACATTTGACTAATATCAGCATTATTTGATGCATTCACTGGCTATAAACGTCTCATTTTGCTCCTCACACCCTGCTTCGTGCCTCACCTGTCAACTGAATTTTGTTGCTTGCTTCTTCTTTGGCCGTGTCTTTTGCTCTCCTTCTTGTGGTTTTGTAATGCGATTTGGGCGTGTACTCAAAACACATAATTAAATTCGAAAACAACAACAACGAAGTGCAGGTAGTTAGTAGCAAAAGTAGGAAATTGTTGAATTCGCAGTAATTGCCATTGTCAAAAATGCAATAAAAGTAATCGTCAACAGATATTCTCACATTTACACCACGTACTTTTAATAATAATTATATAGGTATATATATATGTATATATATAGCTGTCTTTTACTGCATACAAATGAAGTTCTTAAAAGCGCAAGCACATCTTTTTTGACCGTGTTGTTATATATACATAAGTGTCTTTCACTCGTTCTTTTAACAGCTTGTGAAATTGAAATCATTTAAAATTTTAATTTACCGAAACTTTAAAAGAAAAAGTCTCTAAAATAGTTGATATATCTCAAAAAAATATTTCCTAGAAAGATCTTCGAAAATTTTGAAATATTTTGTTAGTGTGTTTTGATTCATTTTCTGAAATATTTTTATGTGAACAGGGTTATTTAGTGGAATACGAAACACTGGGCTTACTTTTCGCATTTCTGGAAGAAAGATATAATTTCTAAAGCCCCTCATTTGTTCGACTACCTGTCCGAATTGAATTTTATGCCCCTCATATATGACGCAGAAGTCAATTTAAGTCAGTTAATAAACTATTTCCTACTCCGATTCGAGCTTTTCAAAGGAGTACGGACATATTTTTCTATCACTAGGGCCACCACTTCGAAAATCTTTGAAGAGAGAGTCTACTTACTCCTAATTTAGTATTCCAGATTCAATATTTCAATGTATTGAACTAAAGTAAAATATCAGCAGATCTTTAATTAAATCTCTGTCAAAAAGTTTGGCAGAAATTTTAGCAAATATTTTCAAGAAAAGATCTAAAAATTTACTAGTACAATAATTTAACCCGTTGAAGACATCCCGATAGAATTTGAAGTATTAGAAGTGAGGGCCAATTCGACTCTTATTATATACTTCGACTTCGATATACTAATATGTTCAATGAAGTATCAGTATCAGTCCGTTTTCCCTTAAATCTTTTGCAAAAATTTCGGCAGAAGTTCTAGAGAAACTATCCAGAAAAGGACTCATCAGTTTTGGTCACAGTTTTTGGTAGTGAATAGTAAGGAAAAAATGGTTACTTCTTTGAAATATTTACTATATACCGATTTATTACCCAATATTATACAATAGTTTCATAACAAGTGCAATCTAATCTCAGATCTCAAGTTTGATATATGTATTTATAGGTTAGGTTGTTCTCGAAGTATGATCGAATTTATTTTTCTAATTCGGCACTAAAAAGAAATATTTTTAAGAGTGGAAAGGAGTTTCCTGGGTAAAAAAAATACCAGATTCCAGTTTAAAAAACACCGTTATAGGTTATATGATCCATATTTTTTGGAATTGAAAGGTAATTTTTTTGGAAAGGGCCCTGATATGAAATTTCGAGATTGTGCTGGATTCAAAAGTACCATCATATGAAATTTTCGAATTATTCAGGTTTGAAGGCAGACCTTCAAAGCATAATCTATCATTATATGTATATATATGTTCCATCAAGTTATCTGAGTTCTTACTGAAGACTTAATGTCCTCATACAGATTTGGGAAGAACGTAACTGAGCCTGATCTATTGCGCTTTATGTCTATATAAGCTCCAGAAAAATTAGAAATTATGGTAGCTTAAGTCAATCGTCCTGTGCTTCTTGTATCATTTACTAGTACTACCCTTTTTCGGAACAGAAATCAACTGAACCTTCTAAGCACTTCCAAGCTTTAATAAGATGATGTAAAAAATATTTAAAAATTTTTACTTCATTCTCTTACGTTCAATGCACTCATAACCGTAGCTGCTATTAAAAATGTAAAGAAAAACATCAAAAATTATGCAAAACAAAACGCTTAAACGCAAGCTCGTAAAAAATCACATATCTAAACAAGTAATCATGAGCATCTTCGACAGCTTTTCACTACTCGTATTTCGTAATTTTGGCTGTAACTGTTTTTGTAGTAATTTTTTTTTTTTTTTTTTTAAAGGAAATGGCTAATTACAAGTTATGTTATATATATACTTGTATATATATATGTATACTAAGTTATATATTGTATATTATGTTTGTAATAAACCGGCAATAATATTGTTTATAAAAAACTGTTTCCATTCTTTCTTTCTTCAGTATATTCTTCTTTATTAACATTTAATTAAGCCGCTTTGGCAGTCGAGCAGAAAAATTTGCAACAAACAAAAAGAACATTAACGCTGCCATAAACTGCCTGGAATGTCAGTGAAATGACGGAAGAATCCAACGCTGATGAGCGACCAAAAGCATTCCCTACTTATGTGCGCGTACTTTATATATGTACATATGTACACACATGTACTCGTTCATACTACCATACAAATAAACAGGTGCAAATTGCTTCTGTCCCTCTGTGAAGTGTTTACGAACCTCTGAAAAATATGTGCACCCTTGTGTGAACAACAGCTGTTTCGAAGTCTGGTAATCAACCAGTGTAGGGAACTTGCATATGTCAGTTGGCAAGTAAAGGTGAAAATAAATGTATATTTATGAGTAATCATCAAAAATTTGACATTCAGAGTAACAAATAAAAAGTTTTTTAATGAGAGTTTGTATTTTGATTATTTTACTTATTCCTGCAAAATATAATTTCAGTTTTGTGCGTATTGTCTGCATTTAAGCCGAATAGCATATGTATTATAGGCGAAGCGCATTTTTGAAATGCGGCTCTTTCTTTTAGTAGTATATTTTCAAGGTTTTGTAGTTGTTAAATCAATGGTTTGACCTTCATGAGCAAAAAATCAATTTATTTTTAAATTTTTTATAATTTCGTTTTTATTTTTTTCTTTTTTTTATATTTTATTTTTTTTTTTTTTTAATTTTATTCTCTATATTTTTCGTATTTTGATAAAATTTTTTCCTTAGTAAAATTCTCTAAAAATGTATGAATGAAAAACGAGTTTCAACCACTGGCTTTTCGGAAAATTGCTTCTTGTCTCCTTTAAAAATGGCTCAAAACGAACTGTACTTACAAAAGGCTTAATAGTTTTCAATATATGTGGGTCCTTAAGAATGCATTTTATTTTTATTTTGTTTTATATGCGCTTTTCATAATATTTTTTTCTATTAAACAAAAACGCAAATTTCATGCAAATAATAATCATACTTTTTATTATTTTTTGTTTCTATTAAATTTATAAAGGTATATTTAATTTTCTTATTATTAATAAAATTTTCACACTTTTTCCCTAGTTTTAATTCTGGTTGTTTCTATTTTATTTTATTTTTTTTACTGTAATTAATTTAATATTTTTGATTTTATTTTATTCTATTCTATGATATTTTTTAATTTTTTAATTTCTTTGTTTTTTATTTAATTGAAATTATTTAATTTAATTAAATTTTAATTTAATTTAATTTAACCTAATTTAATTTTCATTTATTTTTTTTTTTTGCTTTAGATTAATTTTATTTTATCCTGTTACATTTTTTCGCACCTTTTTAATGTTAATTAATTTAAACCCAATAAAATTATAATTTGTTTATTATATGTATATGTGACCTGGTCTACGAAAAGGGGGCTTATGTCAAAAAAATAACAAAATAAAAAAAATAAAAAAATTAAAAAAAAAAATAAAAAAATTAAAAAAAAAATTAAAAAATTGATTTTTTGACACCTAAGCCCGCCCCCTTTTCGTAGACCAGGTCGCATATATTTATTTCTTAATTCCTTTTTTTATTAAATTTAATTTTAATTTTATTGTATTTTTTTATTTTATACATTTTTTTTATTTTTCGTATTTTTTATCTAACAAAATTTAAGTTTTTTAATATATGTACATATATATTTTATATATATATTTTTTTTGTTATTTTCAATATAATTTAATTTCAATATTTTCAATATTTATTTTCAATATAATTTAATTTCGTTTTATTTTATTTTATTTTACATTATTTTTATTTAATTTAATTTTTTATTTATTTTATTTCATTTTATCTTATTTTATTTAATTTTAATTTATTTTTTCTTTTACTTTTTTAAAGACAAAAAGCATTTGCCTTACGTATTTTATGTGAAATTTAGTTCTTCAAATCATATTAAGAAAAACAACAACAAATATTCAACGCTTTTTCAAAACCATATACAATTCAGATTGTCTTCTACCATTCCTTACCAATTTCTATTCTTATTTGAATTGTTTTGTTTTTACTTTTTATAATTATTTATTGCTTCCCTACACTACTCGCCACACCAGCGCAGCCATTGTCTTGCCGCTGTTAGCTAAAATGCGAGTGCAGTTAGGGCTATGGCGAAAATAGCTGCGATGACAGCCTATAGCCTCGCCTTCCTTGCACTCCAGGCCCTGGTTTTTTTCCAAAACTCGATTTATATAGTGAACGAATTAAAATTTTATTTACATTTACTAGCATTCTTCTTTCTTATATATATCATATATACATACATACATATATTGTATATGTATAAACGATATACATATGTACACATATAATTGTAGCTAGCGTCAGGCTCAACAGCCAGTTCGACTTCAAGTCTGTTTACTGTTTTAGTACAATTTTTATTGCTGCAACACTTGTTTATATTTACAACCAAATATATGCACTCGCACATACATAAATCGATTTACATACATACATAAATTTATGTACAAATGCTTGCATTGAGTTAGTGTGTTTGTTGTTGTGTTGCAAATTCGCCATGCATTCATTCATTCATTCACTCGTTCAGCTGTTCAAGTGTTGCTTGACTCAGACGCGAGTCACTGTTGCATGACACTGCCAAAGCAGGCAGCTGTTGTTCACAACAACAACAACAATACGTATAACTAGCAACAACAAACAAATAACTAGCTAGATAAAAAACTGGGGTGTAAAAATTTTCAGCTATTTTTTTCATTTATTTTTCCGTCCAAAGTGCAAATAAGTTCAAGACTTTGTTCGCAGAACTTCATCAAGTAACAATTAAATAATGAGAAATGCAATAACGGTGCTTTTATGTCTAATTTCGCGGAATTCTTAGGTAAACTGAAGGCTTACGAATGTAAAGAATGCAAATATGTTGAAAAAAAAAATATTTAGAAAGATGCAATCATGGTTAAATAGAGGAAGTTTTCTCACTGGAGGTCTAGTCGACTGTAAGGAATTTTATTATTTAAAGAGTGTAGTAAATCAGCTCAGAAAAAATGCGTGCGAATACGTAAAATAAGAAAAATGAGAATTGCCTTAGAAAAATAATTTTATTTTAAACTAAACATGGAATATTTTCAACCTAAAAAGAAAGCTTTTGAAAAACGCGTTCTTGCTTATGCAAAAAGCTTCGGAAAATATTTTTTCAGCAAATAATTCGAAAGAAATAAGCAAACACTTTAAAAGCTTGACATGTAATCCTAACCGGCTTTCAAAAGCTTTCAAATTTGTATTTGATTTTAATATACGTATATATAAATATTTTTTTTACCTTCATATCACGTATATTTAACGAAGTCATTGCAATATTTTTGAAAGCTCTTCACGATATATCTAAAAATCTCAGCTTAAAAACGCTTGTTGAAACTATAAATAATATCAAATTAACTTAAAAGCAAAAAAGCTTGAAGAGCTTTAAAGCTTAAAAGTTCAAAGGTTTTAATAAAAAATATATATAAAATCTTAGTTCTAACTATCTTTGCCAAACAATATTAAGAATATTTAAAAAAAAAAAATTTTTGAGAAGCTTTCAAAAGTTTAAAGCTCGCAATTAGTTGAATCATATAAATTTTTGATTTTTGTTAGCAAAGTGTTCAGTGTTATTATTAATCACTATTAAAAAAATATTTGAAAGCTTAAATGCGTTAACACTTTATTAAAGTTTTCAAAAGCTTAAAAGGTTGCAATGTTTTCCAAAAAGGAATTAACCAGTATGCGAGCTAGTATAATCTTACTAATATTTAATAAAATACACTGTTTACAAAAAAAAAAAAAAATTTATGAAAAGCTCTCAAAAGCTTTAAAGCTCACAATGTATTACTAATTGTGATATGCAATTTTTTTATAGGTAAAGTTTTCACTGCTTTAAAAAAATTACTATTAAACAATTATTTGAAAGTTTAAAGCAGCAGCAAAAATATTAATAAAGCTTTCAAACGCCTAACAAAAAACGAAATAAAAAAAAGGAATTCACCATTATTCGAACAGTCGCAATCTTTCTATCATCTAATGAGGTAAAGTTTTGTGAAAATAAACTTTAATAAAGCTTTCAGCTTGAAAGCTCACGATTTGTAAAACATATGCAATTTTGTTTTTTATTGGTAAAGCATTTACTTTTTTAATGAATTACTTCTTAAGAAAAATTGTAATGCCTAAAGCAACAGCAATAACGTTAATAAAGCTTTCTCAAGAGCTTAAAATACTACAATATAAAATAAATAGAACTCATCATTATAGGAGCTGTCTTAATCTTTCTAATAGTTAATAAGGTATTTTTTTTTAATTTTTGTAAAGCTTTTAGAAGCTTTAAGGCTCACAATTTTTTATTTATTTTTATTTTTATGTTTAAAGGGTTTCATTTTTTTCATAAATTACTATTCAGCAAACACTTAGAAGCTTAAAGCTTAAAAGTGTGAAAGCTCACAATTAGTTAAACGATATATAGTTTCGTTTTTTATTGTTAAATGCATTGGAATTTTTCATAAATTACTATTAAATTGTATTATAAGCTACTATTAAGCATTTGAAGCTTAAAGCTCATGTAAGTTTATTGAAAGTTCTACGATTTTTAATGTATTCTTCTCTAAGGATTTTGTTTAGATGGCAATAATGTGTTTTTTTTTTAATTTTTTATGTCCAATGTTATGCTTAGATTTTGAGAGCTTTTCAACTTGAAAGCTCATATAATTGCATTGGTATAGGTATGGGTGTAGGTATCGGTATAGGTATAAATAGAGGTATAGGTATAGGTATAGGTATAGGTATAGGTATAGGTATAGGTATAGGTATAGGTATAGGTATAGGTATAGGTATAGGTATAGGTATAGGTATAGGTATAGGTATAGGTATAGGCATAGGTATAGGTATAGGTGTAGTTATAGTTACAGGTATGGTCATAAGTATATAGTTCATCACAGCTATCGTCAAAACTGTAAACTCACGATAAAGTAATTTCTAATTTTAACTTCACGATATGCCATTAAAGTGTCATTGTTCGAATCACTGATATACATCCAAGTGTATACTATAAATTTCTAGGTGTCTCATGTTAGACTTTGACATCGACTTTTTTATTCGCTGAGCTCATCAGCTTTTGCTGATTGCAATTTCAATTAAAGCGTTTTGTTGTTTGTTTACACACATTATTACTTTTTGTTTTTTTTTACTGTTGTTTTTGTTTTAATGATACTGATAAGCATACTGCTATTCTTATCGCCTCACTCCGCTCATGACTGCCGAAACTCTTTCCGCTAAAAGGCACACTTTCAACAGCTTTTGTCAACTGTCGCTAAATGAGAATGACAAAAACAATAATAAA
Source organism: Bactrocera zonata (assembly GCA_037783105.1). Classification (NCBI taxonomy): domain Eukaryota; kingdom Metazoa; phylum Arthropoda; class Insecta; order Diptera; family Tephritidae; genus Bactrocera; species Bactrocera zonata. Next base: position 149,233 of record JBAWJQ010006665.1, on the reverse strand, counting down.
AGCGATGCGTTAATAACTCTTCACTTCGATTGCTTTGACAATGTGTGTACTTAAGTAAAGTGCTGACAAAATATATAAATACACAATCAATCAATAATAAACACAATTTTTTTTTTGTGGCTTGAAGCAGTCAAGGTCAGCTGTGTCCTTGAGAAAAATGCAGTGTCAAGTTTGAATACGATTTGCGCTTTAATTAAATTTGAAATGCTTTATTGTTTTTGTAATGCTACACTTTAACCATACACGCTTACTTTAACATTTTAGCGACAAATGCAATATTTGCCTCATTTATTTATTAGTAAATCTAATTTTTTGCCTGCCAGCCTTAACATTTATGACAAAGATTATTTGTGTGCTTCATATTTTGCATATTTTTTGTTGCTTTTTATTTACGCCGAATCACAAAAATCTATTAACCTTATCTCGTTTATTGCGTTTGAGTGCCGCAAGCTCTGGGTTAAATGGCTTAAAAGGCAGGTGGGCGTCATATTGATGGGGACGCAAACATTATTAATAAAATATTGTGCAATCTGTAGACACTACCAGATAAATAATATTTATTGACCAAAATAATGTTAATAAAATATTATGCAGCGTTTCCAGGAAATAAATATTTGTGAAGTGCCAATATTTTTATTGTTCAAGGGTGTCTATAAATTTAATATATTTTATCAGAAAGCTGTGAGCTTATCATGAATTTAACTGCCTTTTATGTGAATGAGTAAAAGTTTATTAAATATATATATAAATATTATATATATACATATGTATATACAAACATATATAATTTCATATAAATACGCAGTAAGAGCTTTGTGATTTAGCAAGGTCTATCTGCGCGTCCGGGTGTCTCTATATAAGCGCAGTGGTCCCTTAGCTTTCGAGATATCGAACTGAAAATTTGCAGGTGTTGTTTTCTTGCTAAGAAGCTACTCTCGTGTCGGAAAGATCGTTATCGGATCACTATAGCATATAGCTGTCATACAAACTGAACGTCAAAATCAAGTTCTTGTGTAAAAAACTTTTTTATTTGTCAAAATATCTTCACGATATTTGGCACATGTTAATATTCAAGACAGCGCTATAATCTTTCAAGAAATTATTGAGATCGGATCACCCTAGTATATAGCGGCCTTACAAACTAATGGCTCAAACCAAAACATATACGAAAAACGTTTTTATTTGACGGGTTATTTTTAAAGAAATTTGGCATGAATAATTGCTCAAGTTAGGGGTATATTCTCTGAAGAAATTATTGAAGTCGGATCACTATAATATATAGCTGCCATAGAAACTGAACAATCAAAATCAAGTTCTTCTATAGAAAACTATTTTGTTTGTCGAGATATCTTCATAATATTTGGTTCAGATTAATATCCGAGGCAGTGCTATAATAACTCAAGAAATTGTTAAGATCGGATGACCCTAGCATATAGCTGCCATACAAGCTTTACGAAAAAATTTTAAGAAACCTTTTTATAGAGCATTCAAATACAATATCTAATAAAGGAAAAACTTTTTCAAGCAGTTGTAAGCGAGATTTGAAATTTTGCCCTGATAGTAATAAAAAAATAGAAAACAGTACGGTGGAGGACATTTCTGTTACAAAAAAGAGCTCATATGAACCTACAAGTATTTCAAAAGACCAAGCGAAAAAAATTTTCATTATTTTTTTTACCCACCCTAGTGAACATAAATATCTCTGCGTTGGAAAGACTTTTAAAGAACTATAAAGGTTTCTAAGAACCTATTTCTCAAAGTGCCAAGTGAAAAAAAAATCATACTTTTTTTACCCACCCTAATAAACATAAATATTTCTGCGTTTGAGAGACCTTCTTAAGGGTGTTTAAGAACCTATTCTTTAAATTACCAAACGAAAAGAAAATATCATAATATTTTTGACTCCTGACCTATTTTTCAAAGTGCCCAATGAAAAAAAATCATAATTTTTTCTACCCACCCTAATAAATATAAAAATCTTTGCATTGGAGAGACTTTCTTAAGGTGTTTAATAACTTATTTTTCACAGTACTAAGCGAAAAAAAATTTCATAATTTTTTTGACCCACCCTAATAAACATACTATATATATCTGCGTTGGAAAAACTATCTTAGTTGTGTTTAAAAACTAATATTTCAGAGTACCAAGCGAAAAAAATTTTCATTATTATTTTTGACACACCCTAATAAACATAAATATCTCTGCCTGCGTATGTGACACATATTCAACACTTTATACCAAGCATCTTTCACCCACAAATTTACTGTACCCCAAATAAATTTCAGTACTTCCAAATTTGTCACACTTTACACTCGCAATTAGACCATGAACTTGTGCCACACTTCCTCAAAGTCAGTCAACAAAAACGGTAGCACACAAATTAAGACACAATTCATAAGAACTTTGCGTCATAGGCATGGAACAGAACTAAATTTATGAAATTTCTATACACAAGCGGAAAGTTACCATAATTTCACATAATGACACCGAAAAACGCATCAACCGAAAATCTTTGAGGGTGTTGGCGGTGAGTAGGGTTGTTGCTAAGGTTACGGTCGGAGGGGAAAAAGTAGTTAAACTTGGTCACTCGAAGCAATTAGGTTTGCCACTTTCGAACTTTCCGCACGCTGATGCGCGTGGCCTATTTGTCAATATGAAATATGAGTATATACTTGTATGTGTGTAAGTATGCGTGCGGCTATGCCTGGAATTGCGCATGCGTGTATTAATGAAAATAACAACAGCAATTTAGTTACCACAACAATTGCTTGGTATTTTTGCGGTTTCACAAGGCAACAAAGGCGTGTAAAAATAAAAGAATTAAAAGGAAAATACTCGTATGATTACAAAAAATTCTTGGCAATTGCACAAAATGCATGACGCTTCGGTGCGCGTTGAAAAAAAATTTTTTTTTTTTTCAATATATACTTTTTTCAACTTTTTAAAATTTTTTTTGAATTTGTTTCAATTTTTATTATTTTTTTAATTTAACTTTTTTTTTTTAATTTTTTCCAATTTTTTCGATTTTTTGATTTTTACCAATTTTTATAATTCTTTTTCCTTTATATTTTGAATTTCTACTTAATTTTTGCTTTTCTTACAATTCACTGCATTTCGTTTACGCCGTCTGCTTTCCGGCCATGCAGTCAGTCACACATACCGTCAGTTATTGATGCAGCCAACGCAGCGTAACTTCTCGCCTTTACACTCGCCTGTCTGCTGTTTGCTTAAGAATTAAACTTTTGCCATCGCCACTAACCGGCAAGCCGATTCACAAACAGCCTTATGTGTGTGTATATGTGAGTGCTGGCTGCCCAGCAGTTGTTAGTTGTTAGTGTGGTCAACGATGGCCATCACCTTTGCACTGCCACTGCTCTGGCCACTGACCGCTGACGACTTGCTGGAGGGCTACTGCGCTCACTGGCCGCCTGTCATGGCTGGTCAGCGCAAAGCCAAGTGGCAGCGGCAGTTGGCTATTATTGGAATCAGCGAAGCGTGTGGTTTGTTGGCGCGACCGCAGAAATGAGAACCCTTTTATTGCAATAAGGCAGAAAAAAATTAAATTAAAAACAAAAAAAATTTAAATAAGAAATCGTAAGAAACTTTTAAAGCGGTTGAAAGGGGCAATACTTTATGAAAATATAGAAATTTTTATGAAGAAAAATAGTGAAACGGGGGTTGATAGTAGTATTAAAAAGAAAAGGAAGATAAACTGAAGAACGTAAATTAAAAGAAGGATCGAGGATAAAATATATTACGAAAAAAAAAATTAAAGAAAAAAATATAAAATTAAAAAAAATATATATTTCATTTGAAATAAATAAAAATTAAAAATATTGTAAAATGTTACTAAAAAATTAAAATTTTTTAATAAAAAAAAATAAAAAAATAAAAGTTGTTTATTAATTTTTGTTATTCAAAAAATTAAAAAAAAATTTAATTAAATAACAATTACTTAGATTTTAATTTTTCTTAATAATAAACTTTTAGTTTTATTCTTTTATTCGAAATTAAAAAATTTTATTAAAAAAATGTTTATTCAAAACATAAAAAAAATTAATTTTTAATAAAAATATTTTATTCGAAATAAAAAATTGATATTCAAAATAAAAAAATATTAATTTTTATATATTTAAATTTCAATTTTTTTATTAAATTTTTTTATTTCGAATAAAATGATTTTTTTATTTTTTGAATAACATTTGCTTAACTGCGAAAAAAAACAAAAAAATGTATTATTGAAAAAAAAAGTTATTAATAAAAATTATTATTAAAAAAATTTTATAACACAATTTTTTTAATAATAATTTTTAATTAATTTTATTTTTTTTTATTTCGAAAAATTTTTAAATTTTTAAATCTTTCCTACAACTTCTTTTTAATTTTGTAAACCATTTTTATTTATTTATTTATGAAAAATATATTTTGAACTCTTCCTTTAATGGAATAAAATTAAAACTAAAGAATTATTAATAAAAATTATAAGAAAAAATGTTCTTTCTTTACAAAATAAAAACAAAGAACAAAGTAAAATAAAAATAAATATTTTGAAGAAAATTTAAATTAGCTTGGGAAAGGATTTTACTTAATCTATAAAAATAAATATAAGCTAAAAGTAAAAAGCTTTTTTTTTACTATTTCACCCCGTCCTCCACTTCCATACATCCTATTCCAGCAGCCTTTAATTGGTTTTTCATTTCTGCCAACACAAGCGCAACTCTTATGTATATATTTAATGCGCAAAAATTTCAATAGCAAGTGTACTTTCAGCAGTTAAGCGAGAGAAAACAAGCATTCAGCTGTCAACGCATTCATTCATCCCAAGCATTTTGCCGGGCACTCGATCACTAGATACGCCAGCCGGCAGACGCACTTGTAGCACTTCAAAGCCGCCTTCTGCGTGGCATTTTAAATGCCACACTTTTATTGGCATGCATAGCAACAACAACAAAAACAAAAACCCATAATTATCGAAAAGAATACGCACAACAAAAATTCTCACAATCGAAGCAACAAGCAACGAGCACAACAATGAAGGAAGCGAATAAAATTGCCGATGATTTTGAGAAGCTCTTGCCGCCGCCGCCGCCGCAGCTTCATTGCGGCAAAGCGTAGAAAATTTCGAAAATGTTGTAAACGCTTTTGAGAAAACATTGACAACGCACAATCGACAAGTTGCTGTCATAGCGGTAACAGCAGCAACAGCATATACACACATGCTCGCGTATGAAAGCAGCAACAATTACGATTCGTGTCCGCAAGAGTGCGAGCGAAGCGGCGTAAAGATCAAACGTACAAATGCCGACTGCATTCGCATACTTGCGCTGTTGTTGTTAATGATTTTTAATGTGTTTGTTGTAATTTATGTTTGTTTTTGTTTAATTGTTAATGCTGCTGCTGCTGCCTGCGGCTGCCAAGAGTAGTTGATAGTTGAATGCCAGCCGGCTTTGAAGTGTGGTCACCCAGAGCTAAGCTCTAACTGTGCTTTGATAACAGTGAATGGCAGAAGCAAGCTTCTACAAGCCATAATTAGGATTTTATACGAAATGCGTTACAATAAATGATGAAAAGGCGCGAATGTGTTAAAATGTGTTAGTGGGAAAAAATTAAGTAAACAAGTTGGTTGAAATATATTTTTAATATAAAAACTTAAAATTTTCATGGTTAAATCTTTGTTTTTGGATTTTATGTGAATATTAAAAATACAAATTATTTGGCAAAAAATTATGAATAACAATTTTGTAAGAAATTTTCATTTGCAACTATAGAACAGAAAAAATTATACGTTAAAAAATTTAAATTATTATAAATTCATAAAAATTATTTAAAAAGTAAAATTATAAATATAAAAAATCGAGAATTAATTTTCATGACCTAATAAAAATTAATAACCATATCTTATTTTATATAAACAAAATAAGAATTAATTATTTTCATTTTTACAAAATATAAAAATTACTTAATATTTATTCATTCGTTATTAATGAGTTATAATATATAGTATATTTCCAATATTTTTGTAATCTATAGAAAGTTGGTTTAAAATTTTGTTCTGCTACTTTAAAAAAATTATAAAAATAGAAATTATAAATTTTAGTTTATTAATTAAAAAAAATGAAATAATTATAAATTAATAAAAATTGTTTGAAAAAAAGTTTTAAAAGGAAAAAAACTCGAAAATAATTTTTCGTGAGCTAATAAAAAATGGGAAAAGAATTATCTTTTTTTTTCATTTAAAAAAAAAACAAAAAAAAAGATTTTATAATTTAAAAATTTTTTTATAAAAATTTTGATAATAAATTTTTTATTGTTAAAATCATTTTTTACTTATATAAAAACAATTAAAAGATCGCATAATTTTAACATTTTTTAATACAAGTTTTAATAACAATTTTTTTAGTGGTTTTTAATTTTTTTCTAATTATTATAATAATAATAATAATAAATAAATTTAATTTTTTTGTGTATAAAAATATAATTTAAATTATTTTTTTTTCGAACGAATTAAGCAGTATGGTTTTACAGAATGTCAGAGTGTGTTGCATTACTAAAAAAATTACAAAGTTTCCTTATTTTTTCATATATTAAAACACAATTCAATTTTATTTAAACAATTTGTTTTTTTTTTTTTTGAACATAAAAACTTAAATTATCCTTTTTTTTAATGAGAGGGAGTTCGCTTGTGTGTTAGTTTGTGGTATTATGAAAAGAATTTTAATACATGTTATTTTCGAAAGAAAATAGTAAACGAGCGCAAATGAATGCTTAACTCAGTTAAAAATTTTCTCAAAGTAATTAAAAAAAAATTTTTTAATAATACTGCTTTAAAATATAGGTCATCTTATTTTTTGTTGGGACTTTGAGAGATGTTTGCTGCGAACTCCTTAAAATCCAAGCATATAGAAATACCGTCTAATAATATGCAAAAGGTTCAAAATAGATAAACAGAAAATTGAAATAATGCTAGTGTGAAGGGTGCGCCTTATATTGTAAAGACTTCTAAACTGTAAAAAAACTGTTTGTTGCATTTGATGATTAATTTGGACTTACCTAAAATTTATTTTACGTTTCTCTAACTTTTTCATTACCTCACGATTACAGTCCATTACTTTTTAAATAATCCTTCATTACACCTCCATTATTTTTTCATTATTTCCCCATTACCCTTCAATTACTTTTTCATTACTTCTCAATTACTTTTTCAATACTTCTCCATTACACTTCAATTACTTTTAATTTTTTACATTACTTCTTTATTACCGTTCCATTACTTATTTCATTACTCTTCCATTACTTATGCATAACTTTTTAATTACTTCTCCATTACTTTTTTATTACTTTTAATTTTTTCCATTACTTCTTTATTGCATTTATATTACTCTTCCGTTACTAATCTGTTTCTCCTCTGTTGCTGTTCAATTACATTTCAATTACTTTTCCATTATTTTTCGGTTACATTTTCATTAATGTTCCAGTACTTTCCATTTAATCGTATATTACTTTTTCATTGTTTCGTACAAGCACTTTTTTGTTATATTTATTTGAAAAATTGGCCATTTCTATAATTTAAATTTCTTCAAAATATTGACTTGTTTAGAAAGAATTATTATAAAAACTTGAGATAGTGGTAAAAAAATTAATGAAATAAAAATAATATATTTTTTTAAGACAGATATCTATACTAGTAATTATATTTTTTAACTTTTTATAGAATAAAAAAATACTTTTTTATGAGAACTTTTTAATAATTTAATCTTTAATTCTTCTCTTTTCAGGTATGTATTGAAGTTTTGGCACTAAAACTATAACGAAGTCTCAAAGATTATGAATTTATTTAGACATACATATATATGAAAGGTATGTATGTAAGCTTATAAACATATATATCAAATGATGTGGAAACAGGCCTAACTTATGCGCCTTAAGCGGCCGAAATTCTATTTATTATATTCTTATAAAGTTTTGGATTAAATTCTAAACTTCATTAATAACTGTCACCTTCAAGCGCTGCTATTTCATTGTAGTTCTGGAAAGGCTTTTTACAATTTGATTTTCAAATTTCCACTTCGAATTCTCAAATAGGCGCGCAGCCGCGCAACCTTTGCACTGTTGTAAAGGTCAGAATTTTAACCATTTCCCATAACTCATTTCTCATACATTCACACCCGGTAAACTTTTACCACTTATGTACCTAACACTCGCAGCTCACCTGCTACCAGCGGCAGCTGGCTTTTTGCCTCAACGGCAGCGGAGGCCACTCAGTAGCCACACAGCCATTTGTATGTATGTGTATGTATGTATTGCTCAGCAGCTTGGTCAGCTTGTTGAATTGTCTCATAACAGTTCCTGGAAACTTTTTACGGCCCAAATGAGCGCTTGCCCAGATAAATTCAAAATTTGACCAACAACAATAACAAATAACAAATTTAGCTTTAATATTAAAGTGACGCTTACAATTGCCACAATTTCAAATGAAATTCGATTTTTATCATTCAATTGCTGAACCGTGTTTATACCGACACACATACACATGCATACCTGCATGCACATATTTTATAACGCGCGAAGAAAACCGAAAACTTATGAGAAGAAAGAGTAGAGTGGAAATTTGTGGGCCACAAAGCATTTAAAAAAGCATTATTGTATAGCTAAGCATACAAATACCAGATATTTTCAAGATAAAAGAGACATTTTAATTTTTATAATTATTATTACGTGTAATTCAATTGTTTGGCTTTGAAATAAAAAGTATTAAATTACCGTGAATTACAATAAATGACAGGAGTAGTGTAAAGATATTTGGGAAAAAAAGTTGTTACATAATTTTTTATTACGAATTTGCTTAACAATTTTTTGTACAATTTAAAGGAAAGTAAATTGTTGTATTGAAATCACAAGTGGTTACGAATGGTGTCTGCGCAACGTATGTTAGCGGAAAGTCAACATTAAAATGATCAAAAATTTGAAAAATTACTAAATATTTTTTTAATAGCATACGAGGTATGACAATTAAGTAATGAGACTGATTCCATAAAAACCGTATATTTGAAAATTATTCTACAACTCTGCCATTCCATTCAAAGTAGTCCCCTTGGGCAGCTATACAGCGATTCCAGCGCGTTTTCCATGCTTCGTAACATTCTTGGAACGCTTCGACTGGGATGTCCGCGAGTACCATCGTCACAGCCGCGTGGATGTCGTAAAAAGCATTTTTTAAATACAAGGTGTTCCCACTTTTATGTCGATTTGTAGACTGTGAGTAGAAAGCAACTGTCTTTGATATTTGAAAATTATTTTCACTCTGCAAGTTTTACTACAACTATTTTTTGAATACAACACAGCAGTCAAGTTTCTGTATTAATTTAACATTACATTTCCAATACTTTTTCATTACACTTCCATTACTTTCTCATTACCCTTTCATTATTTTTCCATAACACTGCCAATACTTTTTCATTACGATTCCATTACCTTTTCATTAATATTCGATTACGCTTCCATTACACTTGCATTATTTTCTCATTACTCTTTCATTATTCATCCATAAAACTTCCATAAAACTGCTTACTTTTCCATTACTATGTCGTTACACTTCCATTACCCTTTCATTACTTTTCGATTACTCTTCCATTACTTTTCCATTCCATTACACTGACATTACTTTCTCATTACTCTTTCATTATTCATCCTTATAACCATCATTACTTTTCCATTACTATACCATTACACTTCCAATACCTCTTCATTACTTTTCGATTACTCTTCCAATACAATAATTTCATTAAATGTAATGGACATTATGTAATGGATCATTACTCTTTCATTATTCATCCATAAAACTGCCATTACTTTACCATTACACTTCCATTACCTTTTCATTACTCTTCGCTTACTCTTACATTACACTTCCATTACTTTGCAAATACAAAAATTTCATTATTTTTCTATAACACTTCCGGTACTTTTCCAATACACTTCCATTACATTTACATTACTCTTCCAATAGAATTCCATTACTATTCCACCACAATTCCATTACTTTATCCCAAAAAAGTCTTAACGAGTCAAACATAACATCACCTGGGTAGTTTGATTCAAACAAACAGGGAAGAGAATTTTTATTAATTTTCGAGCAGCATAATGAGCTTCGATCCATTGATATCAATTTCCATTCTTTATTTCGTTTTTATGAGTAATGGTTTAGTCGCAATCACTGGCCAAGTCATTCACCTTTTTGTGTAATATAATATTACATTAAAAACCATTTCTTCCTCTTTTTGCTAAAATAAATTCGGTGTAATCTTTGGTCGAAAACTCCTCGTAGGCAAATACTAATAATTATGCAATAAACCTATGGCCTTGATACTCATATTACATAATCAAAATCATTAAACTTTGAAAATGATATACGGCCCAAACATTATTAAAATTTTTGAAAAGATATTAGTATATTATTAACTTTAGAGCGGGTCGTTCTTTGTAGCATACAAAAGCCAAATAAATAATAAGAAACGTAAAAATTTGGTCTACGGTGTTTTTTAGGAAAATTCGTAACTAAAAACTTACGTAAGCCACTATTGTAAATATACATAAATATGTATATGAAATACTGTTTCGTAATAAAATTGGTTCAAAGAAACACAAAGAAATGAAACATTTCTTTTCACGAGGAATTAAATGGAATGGAACACACAAAAAAATGTATACCGGGGAACAAAATGAAATGGAACATGCAAATAATTTTCGCCAATCCTACTTTTAAGCTATTTCTCTATTTTTGAGCTAAGTTTAATCTAATTTTTCTCCACAAGGAACGAAATGGAATGGAACATAAGAAATTTTTGATTTTGATTTTAAATTTCTGCAACATTTGAAATACTATTTCAAAATAAATTTATATTGGGGAACAAAATGAAATGGAACATGTAAATAATTTTCGCCAATCCTACTTTATTTATTTATTTGAGCTAAGGTTAAGTTACAATTTGTTTTAGAAGAACGAAATGGAATGGAACATGAAAAAGCTTTCAATTTGGGTTTTTTAACCAACTGTTCTTAATTTAAGGGAACGTAGTCAAGAATAGGCAGAACAGCATTCTCGTTTAGATGTCACACATATGTATACATATGTAGTATATAATACACATACATATGTACATACACTGTTATGTGTAGTTACAGTATCTGCATGTAGTTGTGTATGTAAACATAGCTTTTAATTAAATTATCAGCCATTATTTGAGTTTTATGCACTCCATTCCGGCATTTAGCTGCACAAATTTATCGAAAAACTGCATTTGTTGATATTTTAACGATGCCACGGCGTTTCGCATGCACCGCATACCAGCAGCAACAACAACAGCCATAAATGTATAAGTGAATCATCACTTAGCTTGTTGGCCGGCAGCAAAAGCACATGGCCATATTTGTGATTTCGCAATGCACTACATATTTATTTAGTTGTATATGTATATATAGTAGGGTGAGCCAAAAACCTTAAATTTTTACTTCTTTTTAGATATTTAAAAATATTAAATTTGGAATACAACACATCATTCAAGTTTCTGTATTAAAATGCCATCCCATTACTTGCTCATTACACTGTTATTACATTTTCATTACTCATTCATTACCTTTCCATTACACTTCAGAATTAAAAGTTTTTCGATTACAACATATCAAACAAGTTTCTGGATTATTTTAGTAATTGATTACTTGTTCAATACACTTCCATTACATTTGCATTACTTTTCCATTACAGTTCAGAATTAAAAGTTGTTTCGAATATAACACATCAATCAAGTTTCTGGGTTAATTTAGCATTCCATTACTTGTTCATTAAACTTCCATTACATTTTCATTACTTTTCCATTACACTTCAAAATTAAAAGTTGTTTCGAATGCAACACATCAGTCAAGTTTCTGGATTAATTTTGCATCCCATTACTTGTTCATTAAACTTCCATTACATTTTCATTACTCTTTAATTACTTTTCCGTTACACTGCAGAATTAACGGTTTTTTCGAATACAACACATCAATCAAGTTTCTGGATTAATTTGGCATCCCATTACTTGTTCATTACCTTCCATTACGTTTTCATTACTTTCAGAATTAAAAGTTGTTTCGAATATAACACATCAATTAAGTTTCTGGAACAATTTGGCATCCCATTACTTGTTCACTAAACTTCCATTACATTTTCATTACTCTTTGATTACTTTTCCATTACACTTCAAAAATAAAAGTTGTTTCGAATATAACACATCAATCAAGTTTCTGGATTAATTTGACACCCGTTATTTTTCCATTACTTTCCCATTACTCTTTCATTACCCTGTTTTATAATTCTGAAATTATATTCTTTAAGGAATAAAATGAAAAGTATTTTGATTACCCCTAATCTGTGTACATGCATATCGGTTGTTAAACTCTCTTAAAGCGCGTACCACATATTTACATACATATACGCTGACAGACTCACCATCTTGCTGCTGAAATAAATTCATTACTTAATAGTCCGTCTTTAATGTGTTGGCAATGATAAAAATGCATATAAACAAACATACCTGCATACGTATAAATAAGCAGAGCAATATATGGGCAAAAGTAGCGATATAAAAATACCTCACAACATATGTATATACATATTTACATGCAAAACATATGTATATATGTAAAAAGCTGTGTATTTGTATACTTTGCTTGGCTATTAATAACCCACATGCTACTCAAACTGCTGCAATAACAAAACAAACGTTGCGCTTTGTTTGGTTTAACTCTTCGACTTGTTGCCGTTGTTGCTTTAATGCTTCACTGCCTCCATGCCACCGCGAAGTAGTACGCTTAGCGCTTCCCCAGCGACTGCAACACCACATGCCGCACACACACACAATTCGGCTTGGACTCCACCCATTTGTCATAACATTTTACTAGTTGGCCACATTCTTTCCCAGGCCTTGAGCTTCCGAGGAGCAGCAGCCGCAACAACACCAGCAACAACCTCAACAACAACAGCTACGCAAATTTTTCACTTATGACGAACACTGCAGCTTACCGCATACATATGTACATACTTACAAAAGTTTTCGCTTTTTCCCAGCGCGCGCATTCCTTTTGCCGTTCTGTTTCACTCGTTGTGTTTTACTCACAATTTCCGCGAAGGATTTCGAGCGCAAACCGGAAGTGTCGCCGGTGTCACTAAGCCACATGTATATACTATAAGGATGTATGTGTGTGCTGTGATAAATCATTTCGCTGGAAGCTGCTTTCGCTAATTTAGAACTTGTGCACTTGAGCACTTAAGCGCCTAAAAAGCGATTATGTTGTGGCGCCGTGGGAAGTGTAAAGCTGCACTAAGCAAGTTAGCTGACACAACACACCTACTTGCCATTTATTTATTATTATTAATAATCTATCTCTTGTGCTTACTCATTTATTATTTATGTGTGTTTGTTTGTTGTTGCTTGGTGTGAGGCAGCGCAACTTCCTTTCAGCAGTCGCTTTTTACGCTTTTCGTTGAAGCCAGCATTTAATGTTGCCGCGCTCAACACCACCAACAAGAACAGCAGCAACAACAATTTTTGTGACAGATACTCAGTCTGCCTTCTAGCTGCAGCCAAGTACAAGTTTTAATCAGTCTGACTCAAATGCCTGGGAAAAATCTGCTTAAACATCTTAGGACAATGTAATTTATATTAAGAGCGGCTGCGTCTTGTCGTTGCTTAGTTTCCGCTGTCATTGCTTGCTGTTGCTTGTTGAACATTGTTGTACCTAGTTTTCATGTTGTTGTATTATGAATGAGTTTATGCACGTTGTTTTTTCATTTATTTTTGTTTCAAGATCATCTTGATGCGCGATTATTTTTTTGCTTCTGGCTACCACCCAGTATTTTCTCTCTCCTGTGTTTGACATATTAACCCGAATATTCATAAAAATATTATTGCATAAAAAAAGTAAAACTTTCGAATTCGAAAAATTAAAATTTCGAACTTTTTAAATAAAATCAGTATTCTTACATTTTATGTACAATTACGTACATAAATAACATATTAAAAAAAGAAAAGAATTCGAACTCGATTTCGAAAAATATAATTTTCGAAATTTATTAATTAAATCAGATTATTCACACACTGTTTGCACTGATGTACATACATAAAAATATATTTGAAAAAAATTAATAATTATTCAAATTCGAAAAATAAGATTTTCGAAATTTATAAATAAAACTAGATTTTTATTTACATTTATATACATAAAAAATATATTAAAAAAATAAAAATTAAAGCATTCGAATTCGAAAAATAAAAATTTCGAAATTTATAAATAAAAATATATAAAAATAAAACAACAAATTATTAGAAGTATTCTTAATTACATACACATAAAAAAACTTAGGTCAAAAAGAAATATGCAGAAGTTCGAATTCGAAAAGTATTGATTAATTTTCGACATTTTTAATTAACATAAAGAACAGAATTTGAAATCGAAAAACTTACGTGCTAAATATAGCTATTTATGGAGGTATGCATTAAATTATATTAAAATACTGAAACTCACTTTCAAAATTGACATTTTTTTAGTTTGAGTTTTTCATAAAAAATCTAAATAAAAACTGCTGAAACACACAAATAATAATTTTTTTAAATTCAAAAAATATAATTTTCGAAATCTATGGAAACAAAAGAAAATTTGTAATTTGTAATTTTTTTTTACTTAAAATTTTATAACAAAGCCCAAAAAATTAAAAATTCGAAATATGTAGTTTTCGTAGTTTACTTAAAAGCAGAAAACTTGTTTTTTATATTATAAATATACATAATTATTTACATTTTGCAATTCGAAACAAGTTTTATAACAAAACCTAAAAAATTTCGAATTCGAAAAATGTGGTTTTCGAAGCTTATTTAAATTAAAAGCAGACACACTTTATTTTGAGTATTATAAATATAATTATTTACATATATTATATTTTTTAAAGTTCGAAAACTTTATTTTTTGACTTCGAAAATTTTATTTTTCCGTATTATATTATAAAATATTAAAATTCGATTTCAAATCCAAATATGTCTATTTCAATATCTTAATTCAAAAAAAAAAAAAAATTAAGTAACACGCACACTTTCCTCATTTCTAATTTTATTTTAAAATATTATGATTAATAAAAATATACAAAATATTGTTTAAAAAAATTGCTTTCAATAAAGAAAATTATGAATACCTTCCTTTTTAAAAAAAATATATTTAGACGAAAAAATTTTGAATTCGAAAAATAATATTTTCGAAATTTTCAAAAATTTTCGAAACCAAAAAAATAATTATAAATATTATATTGAACACAATAACTATTAATACTTTCCTTTATAAAATGATATTATGAAAAGGAAACTTTTCGAGTTCGAAAAAATTACTAATACCTTCCTTTATAAAAAAACTATCTTAAAACGAAAAAATTTTGAATCCGAAAATTAATATTTTCGAAATTTTCAAAAATTTTCGAATCAGAAAAGATTTATAAGTGTTATATTGAACACAATAACTATTAATACCTTCTTTCATAAAACGATATTATGAAAAGGAAATTTTTCGAATTCGAAAAATATTATTTTCGAAATTTATAAAAAACAAATTTCAAATTACTACATTTATCACAATAAATAATTATACTGTCCTTCATAAGAAAATATTATTAATAATAAATTATGAATTAAAAAATATTATTTTCGAATTCGAATATAAGGTTTGAAAATTATGAAATAAATTTTATAAAAAGTTTTTAACAAAAAAATTATAAATCCTTTCTTATGACATACATGTCATAAAATGAAAAATGTTGGAATACGAAAAATAAAATTTTCAAAATTTAAAAAAAAATTATATTTATTTGCTTATTTTTTAAAAATAATATAAAAATACAAATTTTTGAATTTAGAAATGATATAGTCTACGAATTTTTGGCTGTACGCTGCATTTATAAGCAAAACTAACAACAGCAACAAAAATATATCAAAATTCGGCGCTCGTCATCAGTAAAAAATTGAATTAGTCATATTGAGAAGACGTGACAAAAGAGTCATTTCCAACTGCTTTGTCTTTTAATGCCAATAAATTCAAATAAAAAGATGCCAAACCGCATAATTAGCGCAACGGTGTAAGAAAAAGTTAAGCGGCTTAAGCGGCACAAAAGACAAACAAAACGAAAACAAATGATGAAACATGAAAAAAGCAAATGCCACAAATAATAAAGTTCACACTCAAGGCACATAAGAGCACCACATTAACACTTAGTTATGACTGCGCGATTCATGAATCCCATAAATATAACTGCACATAAGTATGTATGTTCAAACATGTAAATATGTAATAATGTTCCCATAAGTATGTATATATATACTTACATACATACATACTTACATACTCGTATATATATGTATATAAACATATGCTTATTTGCATAACTGCAAAACTCCACTTTACGGTTGATTCAGAATTTCTTGGCCAAATGTAAAATGTCAATACCATAGAAACCGCCAACACACATACACACGCGCACAAAGTCAATGCAAACACCAGCGAGTGGCAAAAGCAAAGCAAACAAGTGAAAAAATGAAAAAAAGGAAAAATAAAGACAACATTTCTGACAATCAGACCATAAGCGAGCGCAATGACAGAACGTAGGCAACTGACAGGCCACTCAGTCAACAGTTAGTGAGTCATACATTGTCTACAAAAAGTCTGCGTACACATGGCAAGTAAAGTGCCAAGCGGCACAATATTTGACAAGTGTGCCCGTTAAAAGTGGCCCTGTGGTAGAGTCATAGCGGCTTATTGCAATGTTTGGTTATTGTTGGGTAAATGATGACTTTATATTGATTCTATGACGCAAGTAAAACTTTTTTAATTTTTTTTTTATTAAATACCACTATTTAGTTAGCCGGTTCATGTGTGCGAAAAATTCCAAAAACTTCTTTTGTATATATTTCTATATTTTTACAGCTGATTCATTACTTTAGTGCAGTAATCAGTTGGTTTACTGATAAAAACCTATAAATGAGTAATCTGTTATATATATTTGATTATTGACATCGTTATCGGGTATGACTTAAATTAAATGACGTTGTAGTAGTTCGAACTACCTTAAGGCTGTTGCTACTTTTATCATTGCTAATCTAAATCTTATCAAGCTTAATATAGTACGTGATATATACAGGCAGTGTTTCATATATTTATGTTTTTTCAATAGTTGTCGGTGTTTTTTCTAACCACACATTTTTTCAGCTCTTCCGAGTTATAAATTCTACTTATATCAAGGTCAAACATAAAGTTTTGAATCGCTTGAAATCTTTGTTGAAAATGTCAAGCAGTTGGCGTAAAAGTTTTCTTGAATAATTGTTAACCATAGCCATACGAAGATCTAGCATTTGGAACATGACCATGAACCATATAATGGTTATATAAGTTATACTGGACGGCTGTCACGCTGTACATAGAGCTATTGACCCTTAATAATTTTACCATAGTATGCCGTCCAATAAAAAAATCCACTTGTTAGAAGATTTCTTATTATAAACACTGCATGAATATTTTCATTCATTGTAGCAGCTTTATTCTCTGATTTTTCGAAATATTTACAAAAAACAGTTGAAGATAAGTGAATTTAAGATCTTCAAATCTAAACCGTTATGAAATCAAACTGCTTAAAGCTCATCCAAATGGAACACAAACCAAAAAAAAACACTCTCCCTCTGGTTATTTCTTAAAAAAAAATTCAAAATCAGAGGCAAAACTCTGATTTTTTTCTCTCTCTCTCTCCCTCCCTCTCTCTCTCTTATTGGATCAGAGACAAAACTCTTACTTATTCTCTCTCGCTCTCTCTCTAATGGGACTAGAAGCAGAACTCTGACTTATCCTCCCTTTCTTTCTCTCTTCCACTCGTCCCTCTCTCTCAGTGATTAGTTCAACTGCTTCTTCTTGCAAACTTCCAGATTTCGAACAATATTTTTTTCAAAAAACTTCAAAGTCTTCAAATAGTTGCTTTGGTTAGATTCTCAAACCAAGTTCCGCTTTAAACTTACTGAAACTGAATTTTGTAGCATTTTTACGAAATTTTAGTGTATTATTATTATTTTTTTTTTTTTTTTTCAAAAAGAAAACTGGTCAGGTTCGTGCTTTTGGTAGCCGGAGAGCAGATGAAAATTTTTTTTATTCTCTTTCTCTATCTCTTTTTCTTTCTAATAATTTCTTTCTCGCTCTCTCTCTCTCTTTCTCCCTATTTCTATCTCTCTGTTTCTTTTATTGTCCACTTCAAGAGAGAAATTTTTTCAATATCTTTCTCTATCTCTTTTGCTCTCTAATATTATTTTTCTCACTCTTTCTTCCTATTTCTCTCTCTCTGTCTCTTTTCATTTCGCTCCGCTTCTGCTTGCATACAGTGACTCACAAATCAAGTAATAAATTTTTCAAAACAGTCTCTCAAGCAACTTGAGTAAGATTTTCCGCATGTACTTGATTTTGGAATATTGTTCTTAACTTGCAAATCTTCAAAAAATGCTTGAGGATTCGATTTTTTACGTAATTTGACGTAAGCCACCTTAGAAAACATTGAAGTTTGGCTTCATTGGAGCTTGGTATGGATGTTGGAAAGGTGTTCAAACACTGAGAGAAAAAGTTTGAAACTATTTTTAAGCAATAAACTGCTGAATTGTCGACTGACTTCTCCACTTTTAATAAAACTAAATAAAAAACTGCAAAAAAATTGAGTTCACCTATAGCTTTTTATATTATCCTTAGATAATTTCACTTAGAAAATTTTTATGAAGGTGTGTATGTATCAAACAAACAAAATATTCTAAAAACAACAGTTTTATGAAAAAAATATCAATAACGAAGATTTTCTGAAGAAGTTAGAACAAAAGGTATGATGTATTAGCTTTAATAGAACCTATTTTCAATTAACGAAACACTTCGGAGCATAAAATGTTAGGATTGCCTGCCTCTTTTTGATGCTACAATTTGAAAACGCGCCTAGTTTCGAGTCTCTTCTTCCCCTTAGCAGCCACTTCATTTATAATGACCAATAAATAATACACCAAACCACCCGAGTAATCAACTGTCTAATATAATTATTAAGAACATAAGCTTAGTCCCACCTACAGCAGCTGCGCGTTGAAGTTGAGGCTCAGTAAAAGAAACACCCACTTTTCAAAACTAAAATTAACAATCACTTTGGTTAGTGTTAAATTTTGATTAATTTGATCACCAAATTCATGTACAGACTATAAATATTTTCATACACAGACTATAAAAAATTTGTATTATGTATGTGTCTTCATGCCTGTGCTCATATGAAATGTTCATTCTCGTCAAAAACATGAATCGCTTGCGGCGTCAAATTGACTCGCCACGAGTGTTATGAATTAATTAATTTAGTGTTAACTCAAGAATAAATTAGCAAACTACATTTTGTGTATGTATTTTACGCTAGAGATTTATTGAATAAATTTATAAAAAACATTTTCACTAGCGCCACTAGCCGGCATACATAATAGGAAGAATGTAGAGTTACTAGTAGAAAATTAGGATGTGAAAAAATTTTTGAAATATGAAAAATGATATTTGAAAAAAAAGTATATTATACAGGTATCGTCACCTAAAAGGTAAAATAACGTAACATCACTTTTCATAAGTTTTCAGGAGTAGAAAGAGCCCGTATAAAACCGAAAGTCTTCCTATTGAAAAAAATTATAACTTGGTTATAACATGGTTATATGTATAACACATATTTAAGGCCCTATGTTTCACCTAGGCACTACTCGAAAATACATATATACAAATGTAAATGATGGCAAAAACTGAAATGTTTGTAAAAATTAATAATTTTCTGCTGAAAATCCTGTTAAACTCCTTCACATTTAATATTATTTTGTTATATAATATTTTTCACTTTAATTCTTTTTTTGTATTTTTTAATGTAGGTATTTTTTTTTTTAATACTTTTTTTTTGCGACGAAGATTAATTGTTATTCGAAAACTGCCAATTTTTGCAAAATTAATGATTTGCCTTTTATTTTGGCATTTAAAATATTAAATATACATATCTGCGTATCTCGTATCTCGTACATACAGTCATATTGATGCATGAAATTATAGTATTTATAAATACTCACGCTTATCTTTGCTTCGAACATCACAATTCACTTAAAGCTATTTAGAATATACATTAGGGTAGTTAAAAAATAATAATGTTTTTCGCTTGGCTTGGTTGACAGACATTTCTAGGTATGAGTTCTTCAAGTATGAGCTCTTAATTGTAATGAGAAGGTCCTCCGGCTACCAGTTTTCCATTTATTGCTTATTATGAGATAGAAAAATGTCAAAAATTTAAAAGATATATTTATTAACAGATAAAAAAATCATATCTGCTTTCATTTCAACTACTTGGAAAAATAACTCGTTACACAGATTTTATAGAAAATAAGTCCTGAGAGACCTTTATCTAGAGCATTAAGATAAAGGTCTCTCAGGACTTATTTCATAAACCTAACCGTTATATAAACGGTTAAAGTAACGGTTAAAATTTTATTATTTTATGACTAATTTTCTAATGAATTTTTTAACTCAGTGAAAAAAAATCATTACAAATCGGAAAACTTATAGTTTTGTAAGAAATTTACTGCTCCACAATATGGTTTCTTATTTTATTTTTTTTAATATATATTTTATTATTTTGTTTTTGTTGATTTTTGACTATCTCGTAAACGCTTAACTGAATAGAAAAATTCTTAAGACCTTTTTGTAGAGCTGTAAATTTCAGTACAATCACAAGTTTTTCGCTCTACAAAAGAGATTTTAATAATTTTTCTCATTAAAATATATCTTTAAAAGTTTTACGCGCTTAAAATAATGGATCAAATATATCAAAAAATCCTATGACCTTCGGAAAAATCGGACACCCTAATACATATATTTATATGTACATAGAAAAAATGTATATATATGTGTGGATGTCAATGTTAACGTTATTGTTTTCGTTTTTCAAAAAGGTTTTTCTAGCTGAGTAAATATGTATATACCTGTGTTACTTTTCAACATTTTTTGTTTTTAAATTCTTGAACTTTAACACTTTCTTGATTAATGATTGCTGTAAATGCACTTTAAGTTTTGCCTGTTCTTCTTATCTTTAACTACTTTGCAAATATTTATTATTTGCAATAATATTTTTGATAGCAAATTCATTAGTTTGCAAAACTTCCATAACATAATTTTTTGAAATTTTGCACGACAGAAAGTTTTAAAATTAATTTTTTATATTATTTAAATTATTTTTTAAAGATTTATAAATTAATAATAAATTCAATTGTCAATTAATATATATATTTTTCAATAATTATTTTTATAGCTCTTGTTATGCTGTCAGTTTAGCTGTATTCTGAGAGCTAACTGAAAAAAAACAAAATATCAGTTCAACTAGTTATTGGCCTTGAGTGAATAGCACTTCAATACGGCAAAATATATTATCAAGATAGTAATAAGTATAAGCTAAAGTTATCCCATCATTTTAAAATTCCTATTTTAGAATATGTAAAGTCTCTTTGGTAGCCAATTTAAGACTCTTTTCTAATAAAAATTTTTAATACGTTTTTTGGCTCTTTGTCGACACTTTTCACTTTATTTTTACAGTTATTTTCAAATATTTTCTAAAAAATATAAACTTTCAAGTATTTTACTAATCATGTGCCACACTGCACAATCGGAAACCCACAAAAACCTTGCTTAACCTACAATTATAAAAATTAATTTTTTTAAATTTATCTGAGCAGAGCATTCGTATGCTTTTAGCATTTTTAAATATTGAACTTTTTTACAAAAACTGTGCTGAACCTTAACATCATCTTATATACACCTGCACAGAGCTTTCATGGGCCTTAAGCTTTAATAATAATGAGCAGAGCTTTCATGAGCTTTTAACTTTCATAATAATGAGCATATTTTTGATATCCTTCAATCTTTCATATATATTTAGCTTTCTTACAAAAATTTAACCACAAATTATAAACATCTCAATTATAAATATAAATTTCAGCTTTCATAGTAATAAGCAGAGCTTTCATAATTATTCAGCTTTTACCTTAGTTAAGTTATGAATACTTATGAAAGCTTCTGACATACTTGAAGGTCGTGACCTATTAATTTGATATTAATTTGATAGTCTTCAGCTCATTAGCAGCAAAATTTTGTCTTCCCATTTTCTAAGCATTAATTTGTTTAATGGTTACATTTGATTACCTTAGATTTGCTATCATTATTACGCGGTTGCAAATAGCTTTCGCGAACCGCAGCGAAACAGAATTGCTGAAGCTTTCATTTTCATTATGTTTCCAGTGAATGAAATTGTAGCCACAATGACACCCCAACGCTATCAACCAAACGAAAATGAAATTTACAACTTTCGTTTTTCGGTTTTCGCAAACCCAAAAAAAAACATCACATGTGTGTAAAGAAGAGTCATATTTAATGTCACAGCTATTGTTTTCTTGTAAATGCGGTGACATAGTAGAAAAGTCATGAAAGAAAATTATAAATAATTTAGAAAACAAATAGCGACAACGCTGGCGCGGTGAAATTGTTTTAAGGTTAAAGTTGCCGACTGGCAGATGCTTCTATTTTGGTTATTTTGGTTGTGAGTTGATTTCTTTTAGGTTTTTTGCAATTTTTTTGTCGACTCTTTATAATGACTTTTTTCTACTATTTTTGAATTTTTTTAACTTACCATTTTTTGGCAAAATATTTCTTGCGCTATTATTTTTGCTTGGCTGTTGGCTGCCTTGTAATTAAAGTAATTGCATGTGGTGCTTTTAAGCAGAAATAACAAAACAGCAGCCACAATTGACCAGTTGGCCAAGCGAGCAATGGGCATGATGTGTGGAATTTCGTAAGACCCAAAGTATGTATATTTCATTAATGAAGTGCGGTGCTGTTGGTGTATGTGTGTATTCATTCTTACATAAATATATGCTCGCCAAGAAGGGCCTTGTTCAGTCAAAAAAACAAAAAACCAACAAGAAAAAAATATCGAAAATCAGCAAAGATATTCCTAGCGGCGCTAAACGTTGTAAAAAGTTAATTACCATTTTGGAGTAGCTCTGAGCTTGGACTAAAAATATTGCAAAAAGTTTACTTTTTAATGGTTTATTTATTTCAATAACCTATTGCTTTTGTTTTTGCAACTAACAGTCCGATGTATGTCAATTTTTTTTGGAATATTCTACTTATTCAATGGATACTGTTACATCTGCTGAAATATTTTGTTTGCACTTGACCTCAAAAGTGGCATGTAAAAGGTGCCACCGAATGCATGATTATGTTTACGAGATATATGTAAATTTGAAAAAATTGTTGAGTTACTTTAGTTATTACTTTTTGGTTAAAAGTAAAAGTTGAACTGAAATTATTACTTTTTTCCATAGAAAATTTTTTTTTTTTGATTAAATAATCTGAAGAAAGTAGTTTATTTGGCGAAATAATGAGTTGGAGTTTGTATGGGCAGTGTTCTCAGCGTTACCCAGATCTCATTTCTTAGTTTTGATAATAAATATATGCCCCTAAAAGTATGCTAAATACCTGAAAAAGATCTTTTTAATCTTCCTCTGAGCTGTCTATATAAAGGTGCTCTTTTTGAAAGTTTAATATCTCTCAGATGATACTGAGAGGCAAAAGATAGAGAAAGAGTTAGAGCGAAAAACTGAATAAGATGAGAGATGGCTAGTCAGAGAGAGAATGAGTGAAGTCGGTGTAGACGAGTATTTCGGATAAAAGTAGGCTAAAGATGGGGAGAACATCTATACTTCTCAAGTCCACGCTTTAAGCAATCGAGACAAATGTGCTCTGTTTGGAAATTTTTAATATTTTCTTTTCACATTTGAATACACTCAAATGAGTGTGAGATATAATGTAAAATAGAGTGAAAGAGACAGAGTTAAAAAAGTGAGTGAGATGAGGTAATGAGTAAGTAAGAGGATGAGTGAAGTTGTTTTTTCTAAAAGAAGGCTAAAAACAGGCAAAAGATATATAGTTACTTCCCCAATCCACGCTTTAAGCAGTCGAAACAATTGTTTTCTCTTAGAATTTTTTATTTCGTTTTACGTTTTATTACACTCAAATGAGACTGAGATGCAAAATGGAGGGAAAAAGGCAAGGAGCAAGAGTTAGTGGGAGAGTAAGTGTGAGTGAAGTCATCTTTCTCATTACCTGTCTTAATATGATACAAATGTTAGAGAAAAACAGAAAATAAGTTAGTGAGTGGATAAATGCGTAAGATCGTGCTTTTCGTTTCCTGGAAAAACTATGAAATCTAAACTCTTCGACTTCAAATATTCTCCTTTAACATTTTAACGCTACTTCTTACATCTACAGCAATTAGAACACAGGACGACGTGGAACCATTAAAAACACAAAAGAACCTATTTTGTCTGACTTCTAAATTGAAAAGCTGAGACAAAGTGTTTGTGGCAAGTTTAGAGAAAGGCATGAATATTTCTTCAATAAGACGCAATCATTGCTTTAACACCATGATAACACCATAAAAAACTTAATTTTCGATTTATAGACTAGCCAACGTCGTAGAAACACTACCAGCAACTTAGCTACTACTATGGGCAAAAAGTAATAAGACTTTATTTATAATTTTAAAATTTTTAATATTTTCCATAAAATCTATGTCGTTCCCTTCAAAGTAATCTAATTTGGCCACAATACACTTGATCTAACGTTTTTTCCAATGCTCAGCATGGGGTAACTCATTGAGTAACTCATGAAGTAACTCATGTATTTGATATAAAGAGCTTTTGTTATATTAAACAGAATTTTTTCTATTACAAAGTGTGCTTTATAAGGGAGTAAGTAACATACTCAAACAACGTCTTTTAGATATGAGTTTAGTTTGTTTAATATGACAGGTCGATCTCAGTAAATATGGAGAAGTGTATATAAAATACTCTCCCTAAAGATTAGGCTGCCGACTACCTTGGAAAACTTTGAGTTATTGGCCAAACTGGTACTTTACTTTATATTTTTTTCCTTACCTACCAATTGTGAAAAAAAATTACAATGTAGAAACATAAAGTTTTCAGCTTTAAAAATGTGCATTGAGTATAAAAGCAGTTTTTTTAAGAATTCTAAATAAAGGAAAAAGTTATTCCTTATAAAAGAATAAAATAAGCAGCAATAAAATACTTGTTTATTAATAAATTAAAACTCAATCAGACTGTAAGTAGGTGAAGCTATAACAACAACAAGCAATATGTGCAACCGAGTAAGGCTAGTGCTTTGAATACTTTTCTTGCGGGTGCCACCCACAGCCCATGTAGCCGGTTTGTCTGCTTATGCGCGTGAGCGCTGGCATAATAACAACAAAACTAGCGCGCAATTAGCAGCTGTGCATATAACAGCTTTATCAGTTGTTATTTTTATATGATTTTTTTTAATAAAAATATATATCAATAGCGTAAATATTTATATTAACAGGGATGCATACATATGAATATGTTTATTAATTCTTAAAAAATATATAAAACTTTCTGTTGGAAAATTTTATTCAATTATTTCAATACGACTTATCACCATTTAAAATGCAAAAGAACGTAAAAGGTTCGAAATTGAGTTCTCTATTGCATACTATTCACTACCATCTATTGCATAGGTGTATCATAAAATTCTAAGCTTCCGCTGTCAGTTATAACCAATATGTAACCAATATATAATCAATATATAACCAATATATAACCAACATTTAACTAATATATAACCATTTTATAACCAAAACTCAATTTTGATTTCAATATGAGTAGTTTCTATTATATCGTTTTTCCTTCCGTATGAAAAGTGATATTACGCTTTATTGCTTCTTAGGTATAAATTTGTATATAAACGAGTACATACATATGTATAATATATATACTTGATATACTCATATATCTAAGCAAGTCCGTACTTATCTGCATTAATCACGCAATCAACTGAGATATAATAATTCATAAACAAAATCTTAATCAAGATTTTGAAATCATAATAAGTTATCAAAAACTAAAAATATATTATTTATATACAAGTACCCATGCATACATACATATGTATGTAGTATGTTCGACAAACCTCCCTCTCTAAATAAGAATTGTGCGCAAAAAACACTGTTAAACAACCAAAGAAGGAAACTAGTTTCAAAAGACAAATTATGCATTTTGGCCGTTATTAAGCCATACAGCATGCGATTATTGTGATTTTGACTTTTTTCGCTGCAAAATTCACTGACACTTGAGAAATTAATGCCGCCACTCCAATTTTTGGGGATTTGTAAAAATGTTTGTAGTTTGGCTGGTCAGTGCAAAGCTAGGGTAACAGTGGAGTAGTTTATGCAAATAGTTACATAAAAAATAACTAATGTTGCATCGCCTGACACTGTTCGGTAGGCTGATGAAGGCAGTTTTCCTTTATAAGTATATCTACCCATGTCTCCTTATATGGGAGGCTAATTGTCGTCGACATTAGAAGCTTTCTTTTTTCTTGGAAGGGGAAATATTTAAAAAAACTTTTTAGTTAATTTTTAACTTAAAGTTTTTAAAAATATATGTATGTATATTAAAAAATAGGGAAATTTAAAAATAAAAAAATAGGGAAATTTTTTTTAAAGAGAAATTTTCTAAAAATTTTATTAACAAAATTATAATATTTTAATAAATAAAATTTTAAATTAGTAAAAAAAATAGGGAAATTTTTTTAAATTTTATTTTAATTAATTTTTAACTTAAAGTTTTTAAATTAAAGATTAAAAAAATACGTACTTTTTTTAAATAAAATTTTGTTTTTTTTTGTTTTTTGTTTGAACAGAGACATTTTTTAATCTAACTTTTTTATAACTAATTTACTGATATACAACTATTGTTTTCTAAATAAAATTTAACAAAATTTGTTTTCTTTATTAAATAGTAGGCAAATTAAAAATAATAAAGTAGGGGAATTTTTTTAAAAGAATATTTTCCGAAAATTTAATTAATAAAATTAATTTAATAAAAAAAATTTAAAATTAATAAAAAAAAAGGAAACATTTTTTTAAGAGAAATTTTCTAAAAATTTAATTTATCTTTAACTTTAAGTTTTTAAAAATATCAATTAAAATAAAATAGGTAATTTTTTGTTAAAGGGAAATTTTTTTTATTTCAAAAGGGACATTTTTTTTAATCCAACTTTTTCATAATAATTTTTCTAATAATACAACTAATTTTTTTCAATAAAATTTAACAATTTTTTCTGCCGAAAATTGCCTAAAAGTGAACTACCAAAACTTCCGCCCTTTCGTACGCCACCACTGTTATCTAAAATTTGCAAAATCTGATTTTTGCCATGCATTCCGCCATTTATTATCTGCTTAGCAAACTTTAATAAATAATACTTTATTTTCGTTGATTTATGCACTTTGATTTGTTTATGAGTGACAGTTTTGTTGTGAATTGCGTTCGATTGCGCGACAATGTTGTTGTACACCGATTTATATAGCACACACAAATGTTGTTTGTTGTTGCTGTAGCGCCGATTTGCGTACGCTTTTTGTCATATGCTGGGCTGCGCATAAATAATAATTATTAATGTGCCAGCCAAAGGAGCAAAAATGATGGCGTTTAGTATTATTTGCATTGCGCATAAGCTTTCATTAGAATTAAGCTTTTTTGCAAAACCGAAAGCGCATTAATAATAATTTATATTCTCATTTTTATTTTTACACAAACACACACATACACACGTGCAATTGGTCTGCCATTATATGTGACATAGATTACTTTTGTCGTTCGTATTATTTGTGATTGCGAATTATGGATACGAGTTCTCTATGTATGCGTATGTGTAGCCAAAAATTATCCGCTTAGCTTGTTTTAATACCACAATTTTCGTGTTATTTTTATTTTTACGCATTTTATTAAAAGCATTGTAGTCGAATGCAGTTTTCGTATAAAAATAAAATTTTGAAATTGAAAAAATAATAATTTTTTGGTGCTGTAAAGTTTAAAAAATGTTGAAAACAATTACATAATCTACAAATTTTAACACAAACAATATTATTATACTAAAGGTCGCAAAATAATTTCAAATTTTTGCCAAATTCACATCCCAAGAAAGACTTCTATATTAAAAGCTATGTGCTTAAAAAGTATTTTTAATTTGAAATTTATTTATTAAAAAAAAAATCAGAAAATAAAAATAAAAAAATTATAAAAATAATTAAAAATTACAAAAAAATAAATAAATAAATTCAGAAATTAACAATTAAATATTTTGTTTATAAAAGTAATTACAAATTAAAAAACTCCCTCAAAAGAATGCTTTTGAAAAATAATAGATGAAATACATATCAAAAACTAAAATTCGATTTTTTTTAATAAAAGTAATTAAAAATTATAAAATACGATAACCAAAATATTCCAAATTTTCAAAAAATCTCTTTTTTTTCAAAAATTAGAGATGGAATTTATATTCAAAACAAATAATCAAAATTTTTTATTTTTATAGAAAGTTCAAAAATTAATGTTGTAATGCAAATTTATATCGAAAAATATACTTTTCTCTTTTACTTTTGTTATGTTTATACTTTTGTTTTTAAAGTAGGAATACAGAATATATCTAAAACTGTCTATGAGTACGCCTTCAATATTTTTTAAAGCCCTTATATTAAATTTTTCGTTTTAAGAAGCAGTTTTGACATTAAACTTTTTTCCAACAAACAATTTTATTTTATTTTCTGAAACCACATATCAAGAAAGTCGTTACCAAAGGCTTTGTATCTCAAAGTTAATATTTGAAAAAAAAACAGAAATACAGAAAAAAGAGAAATTCTGAGAATAATTGATGTGACCGGATTTTTATTATTATTTTTTTTTAATATTCCAAAACATTTTTTTATATTAATTTTTTTAATATTCATAAATAATTTTTTTTTGATATTCAAAACTATTAATTTTTTTAACATCCGGAAATTTTTTTATTAATTTTTTTTCTCTAAATTTTTTTTATTCAAAACTATTTTTTGTCAAATTTTTTTAAACATTCAAAACTACCTTTTTTGACATTCTCATTTTAATTAACATAAATAAATTATTTATTTGTCATTTAAATTTTTTGAATTTTTTTTTTCAAAATTTTTTTCTAATTTTTTTTTTATTCAAAAAATTTTTTGCAAAATTTTTTAACATTCAAATCTATTTTTTGTGACATTCTCATTTTATGTAACATAAATAAATAATTTATTTGTCATTTAGGTTTCATTAACTCAGATAAAATTAAAAAAAAAGTAATTAAATATGTGTTTCATTTAAAGTAAATTAATTATTTAATGTTAATTAACTTAAAACCATTTTCAAAACTGCTTGTCAGCTCAACTCAAGAAATTTAAGTATAAAAAATATTTTTCAAACATAAAGTTTAGAAAATTTTAAACGAATTTTTTCAAGCATAATTAAATTTAATTGGCTTAATTATATCAATAAAATTTTATATCAATAAAAATATATTATTTTTTTTTTAATTTTAATTCCAACTTATGATATAAATTATAAAATTTTATATATTTTTTAAATTTTATTTCATACAAATAAATATTAGAATATTATATAATTAAACAAATACTAAACTTTTTTAAGGATTTTTATTTATTTTTTTTTTTGGCGTAATTAAATCTAGGAGAATATCAAAGCTTCATAAATATAAAAATATTTTTACAAAAAAAAAAAAATCGAAAACTTTAATTTAATTTCACGCACTTTGTTTTAAAATTTCAGCGTAAAACCGTTTTTATTTTGGAAAAAATAATTTAAAAATACGCGAAGCTTGGAAAAAAATAATAAGAAAACGAAAAATTTTAATTTTTTTTAATTAATTTTTTTTTGCAGATTTTTTTTGATTTCCAAATTTTTTTTAATTAATTTTTTTTATTCTTTGTTGAAATTTAAACAATATTTTTAATCATATTTGTTTAATAAATTTTTCTTACAGTTAAAAAATATAGACTTTTAAATAATACAGGTTTACATTATTTTTTCTTTATTTTTTATATTATTATTACATTTTTTTATATAAAATTGTGTTTCTAAGTATTCCCTAAGAAATTCGGTAAATGCAATTTTTAACCAAAATTTTACCACTAATTTAAGCCTTAAGTGTTATGTATTTCTCTTTCCCTCTTTGTTCGTGACTAATCGTGTGTTCTTTGTTTTTCTGTTTCTCCCACCCACCCGCGCACACAGATCTTGACCAAACTCACTTGAGTAGCAAAAACAAAATGGAGAACGGCATACAGGTGGTGCCGCAAACACCGTTACTCGTCAGCGATTACCTAACACTCAGCGCACCACCCACATATTCCCGCCTGCCCCCCGACGGCCATGAGTTTCCGCCCAATTTCAGCGAACCGCTCATAATGCCCCCGCCAAGCACAAACCTGTTGAAGGCCGTCAGCTTAATGCAGTCCACCACCACCACAATGACAATGTCCAGCACAAAGGGCAGTGCCAACAATAACAACAACACAAACACAATTTACACAGAGAAACTGTATACAGCAGCCAGCGCTAACGGTGGACAAACAATGGTCGCCAGCACACGCACAACACACACACACATCAGCAACAACGTTGCGAATGGTGCCACAGCCGCTGGCGCAACGGTGGCCGCAGCGACGGCTACATTGACAACACAATCGGCGTCACCGAATGGCACATTGAAGATAAATAGCACAAAAGTGGAAATGCCCACGCTGGAGTTCACAGTCAGCAGCAGCGGCAGTAAAGTGCCCGCCAGCACAGACACAGTCAGCGCACCGCCGCCGTTACCGAAATCTGGACCGCCACCGACGGTGCCGCGCAAGGTGTATCGACAGGATTTGGTGGTGAATGTGGAAGACAGCCGTCAGCCAACAGACAAACGCAGCGATGTGCTCGCCGAAGCCACCACGCCGTCAGGCGCCGGCAATGCTAAATTAGTATTCGAGTCAAGACACAGCCGTTCCACGCAGAATCTTTCGTCGAGCGGTGGTAGCACGCCAACAGCCAATAAATTGGAACCGCCCACATTTGAGTTGGGCGGCAGTGGCAACGACTACAAGCGTTCGTTGAGCGCGCCACGTCGACACGGCGATTGGCGTAAAGATGAAAAGTCAGAGAAGAGCGTACGTGACAAGATCGCTATGTTCTCTAATGACGCGGAGGGTAGTGGCGCTGACACGCCAGTAAAACCATTGAGCTTTTCACGCACACAAAGCGCTACGAAGCCGCTCAATTTGAGCACGGAGAATTTGCTCGATACAGCGACTAGCGCGCGCTATGCCAACACAGCCTCTAATCTGACGAAAACGCGTGCGATGAGCGTAGAGAATCTGAATGATGTAGCGCGTCAGGTACAGTTAGCCAAACAATTGCCCACACAAACCTTTTCGGACTCAATGTATGCGCTAAATACATTGGCCACCGACTATACACAGAGTTATGCGTCATTGCCGCGTCGCCATATGCAACATTTGGAGCGACGCATCAGCTTCTCGGGTCAGCCAACCTACATGCCGGACGAGGCATCACGCAAGGCTGCCATAACAAATATATTGGAACAACGGCGCCGCAGCATGTCCAAACTGCGCGGTCTGGTTATACCAGAGCGCCCACATGTGCCTTTGGAGCCCATACTAGATCTGCCCGAGATCAAAAGTCGTGATAGTGAGAAGTTGAAATCCGGCAACACGTCGTCCACAGATTCCACGGATAGTGGTGTTGGTTCGAGTAGCGGTTACTTCTCGACAGTGCCACGTCCCGCCAAACGCACAGAGCTAATACAAAACTCACCGCTTCGTCCACTCACGGTGGCCACCACAAGCAATACCGCCAACATTGCCGCAAATAACGGTTATCGTAGCATTTTCGGCACACAAACCGCTTCGCCACGTCATGCCACAACAGTGCAATCGCCCTTAGCTATGCCACATCAGCAACGGCGCTTCGAGCCAGCGTTACAGGGCACACCGCCAGCCAAACCGCCGCGCACCTCGCTCAGCGTGCCACCACGTCAGCATGCCATGCATGAAGAAAGCGACTCCGATTCGGTTTTCTCTTCGAAGGTTTCCTCACCACCCATGTCGCCGTGTGTGCCACAGGTGCCAGAGAAGTTTGCACTTACACGCACACTCTCCTCGGAGACTAACACTTCCATAGCCAGCTCAACTACTTCTACGCTCACATCCGGCTCGGGTTCGCAGGCGAGCTGTTCCTCAGTGGGTAGCACACCGACAGTTGATCTGTCGCGTCGTGTACTGAAGTCTGGCTCCAGTGATTCGGCAACGAATCGTAAGAATATACTTGCTTCGGCGAAGTGTCGCAATGGACGCGGTGACGCCTCAGCGCTACTACGTAATCGTCCCTACGATGATGAGGACAGCACCGATGGTTATGATGAGGACGAGGTCCGACGTGTGCACAAATCGAAACCGCGTTCCACATCGGGTGCTTCACTGGTGATAATGCCCAATAAGTTGGTGTCAGCGTCGGCACCCATCAACTATAAATTGGTTTCGAAAAATGACCAAAGTCTCGTCGATAAGGTCATCAACGTAGCCGCCTATGTTGAGGTCACTTCAGATACAGATGACAGTAGCCGCAAATCGGATAGTACCTCGCCATTGAAACTCAGTGCCATGTTAATCGATGAAGAACGCAAAGCCAGCTTCAAGGCCGATCCCAGTCAAAAGGCCAGCACACCACCGAAAGTGGCATCCAAACCCAAACCAGCTGCTATACTGCCAGCAGTGACCGCGGTACCCGTACAACCTGTTACGCCACGCAAAGCAACTGAAGTTGTGACGCCACCGAAGAAGTCACAGTCCGAAGCTAGCAATGAGCTGACACAATGGATGCAAGTTGAGGTTGCTAAAAAGGCTACGCAACAGTTCACCGGTAGGAATATAACCGAACGTATGCCACTCAAGCCAGTGCTTGAGAAATATGAATCCTCCGTGACAAGCACTAAAACTTACAGCAGCAAAACAGCCACAACAGCAAAGGTGACCACGGCCGAGATACGTGAAAAGTTCGAACGTACAGCTGCCGCAGAGCGTGCAGCCGCCGCTGCTGCAAATGCCACATCGAACGTCTCGCCAGCCGTATCGACCAATAGTCTGCTTGCTACTAAAGTCTTGAGCGGCAAAGCTGGTGCTAACTATCACGAACGTTTCCCCTCACTTGATTCCATAGCCTCATCATCGTCTGGCGTGAGCTCGAGCACACAGAATGTGTCCACACAAGAGAATACCAACGAATTCGGCAGCTTTTCGTCGCTTGGCAGCAATCAGAGCTTAATTACTGCACAAGATATACAACAGATCATTGAAGAGGCAGAACCGCCACTCAAAACACCGGAAGCCTTCATAGTGGTGCTACAACGTGATACGCCCGAGAGTAGTATTGGCATCACGCTTGCCGGTGGCTCCGACTACGAAGCCAAGGAGATTACGGTAAGTACTTCAAACGCTTAATTTCAAATTGAATGAAAGAACTAAAACGAATCATTACATTACAGATACATAAAATTTTAAACAACACACCAGCCGCCAAGGATGGACGTCTGAAGAAGGGCGATCGCATACTGGCTGTCAATGGCATGAGCATGCGTGGCCTAACGCATCGCGAGTCCATCACTGTGCTGAAGGTAAGTGCCTGCCATTTCCTCACTGTCATACAAAAAATATACTAAAAATATACTAAAAATAACTAACTTAACAGACTCCACGCCCCGAAGTGGTGCTCGTCGTCACACGTTCCGAGTCGGTCATTATCAAACCGCTCACCAAGAAACGCTCCTCACTCGGCTCACTCACTTCGCTGAATGAGAAACCCACCGAAGTGGATTACGAGAAGAAGCGCAACTATCATAAGGCATCGCGTTCGCTCGACTTGGATTTAGATATTGTCTCGGCAAGCGAAGATGCTGGCGCATCGAAGACACCCAGCACAGTATCGAGCGCAAGTCCGACGCCGACCACGACTGACACCACGGCCGCCACTTTGGCTAGCATACGTACGCGTCGCCAGCAATCGCGTGCCGATGCGAGTAAATTGAGCACCAGTGAGCTGCTGGAGCGTGCCGCCGAGACGCGTAACGCCATTGCTGCGGAAATTCGTGCGCAAGGTAAGTAGAAGCCTAGACACTGACAAAAGTCTTTATTGGCTGTGGCATATACAATTATTATATTATATAATATATTTTTTCGCCCACAGAAGATGCCGCCACCGGCTCACGCTCCGTGGAAATCGTTAAGGACAGCTGCGGACTGGGTTTCTCCATAGAGGGTGGCTTCGATTCGCCGTTAGGCAATAAACCATTGATTGTAAAGAAAGTCTTTATGGGTGAGTGAAAAAAATATTACATTTATATGAACTTAGGCATATATAAGCAGTCATATACATACATACGATTATGTATACATACAGTCATATACATACATTCGGATATAGTATATATACAAATGGTGATTTTCATAAAAATATTAAAAGCAGTAAGAGACTTTTAATGCTGAGCTAGCCACAATATAAATATTCAGCGCCTTTTATTTGTAGCATACTTGTAGGCGACTTATCATTTGTTGCGATGATAATTAACAAATTTTCAAAATTGTCATAATATAAGCATTTTTGTAGACTTCTCATAATTAAATATTATAATATCATCAATTATTATAATTTTTTTAAGTTTTTAAAATATTTACTTTTTATATATAATACATATAATTTTTTTTTAAACTATTTTTTTAAGATTTAAATTTTTTTTTAATATTTCTAATATTAAATGATTGCTTAAAATATTTTTTTTTATATTTTAATGTAATCCTTAATTTTAAAAGTGTTCTAAACATTTTTTTTTTTAAATATTTTTTTACGCTGTATTTTTTTATATTTTTTTAACAGGCGGCGCTGCCCACAAAACCGGCCAAGTACGCAATGGCGATGAGATCTTGAGCATTAACGGTGCGTCCACAGCGAAAATGACACGTGTCGACGCCTGGAACTACATGAAGCAGCTGCCCATGGGACCGGTTAAGATTGTGTTCGCTTGAGCGAATCAAAAGCGTGTGCAGAACTATAGTTTAAAATTGTTAAAAAAAAATGTTGTGAAAGCTGCAACGACTTGTAATTAGTATATATGTATGTATGCACGTTTGGAAAGCGTTAAACTTATTTTAACTTGTGTTGAAACAAAAACAAACACATTATTTAATACATTAGTTTTAAGTTTTGCTTTATTGGACTTGATTTGTGTCTGAAATTTGTGCGACTTATTGATTTTTGATGATTTATTTTAATTCCTATAATATACATATATATTTTACTTGGATGGTTTGACATTTCTAAGCAATGATAATGCAGCAGTGTTGTTAATTATTCTATAACAATACTTGCAATACATATATATGTCTATACTATATATATGTATCTACCAAACATATGTATGTGAGTATTTTTTGATAA
Organism: Bactrocera zonata; assembly: GCA_037783105.1. NCBI lineage: Eukaryota > Metazoa > Arthropoda > Insecta > Diptera > Tephritidae > Bactrocera > Bactrocera zonata. The sequence continues at coordinate 113,690 of JBAWJQ010006665.1, read as the reverse complement.
ATGGCTTATAGAAGTTTTGTGGAATTTTGTTGTTATTCAAGTTGTATTTTCGAGGACAGAAGAGTTGAGGCGCGTGAATAAAAGCAAATGCATGCAAGTTAAGCCACTGGAAAGTTTATGAATATAATTTTGATATTTATGCATAAAGATGCGCAGAGGATTTGATTTTAGGTATTATGCAACTTGCCATTTACAGCGACAAGCAAGATACGTATAGTATATACTTGCAAAATCGTTTCAAACTTAATATATTTACTACTTTCAAGAGTGCATTTAGAAATACAATATTTTTATAAATTATTAAAATTTTTTAGTTTAAATTTTAAGCAAAAAAAAATTTTAACAGATAAAAAATTTAAATTTTATTTTCCGTTAAATTAAATTTATTTTATTTATTTTTTGTTTTATTAAAAAATTAAATAATTTTTTTTTATTAAAAAATTAAATATATATTTTTTTTAATTAACTTCAAAAAATAAATTTTCGGTTAAATTACAACTTTTTATTATTTTTTTAATAAAAAAAATTACCTTAAAACAAACTTTTTTAAATTAACTTTAAAAAATTTTATTTTCGGTTAAATTACATTTTCCTTTTATTAATTTTTTATTTAAAAAAATTTTCCTTTAATAGAAAAAAATAGAATAAAAAGTTAACTGTAAAAAATTATAAATTATTAAATTTATTAATTAAACTTTTTAAGCAAAAAAAAATTATTTAAAGATAAAAAATTTAAATTTTATTTTCCGTTCAATTAATTTTATTTATTTATTTTCTTTTACTAAAAAATTAACTAAATTTTGTTTTTTAAATTAAATTTAAATACATAATTTTTTGTTAAATTTAAATTTTTTATTATTTTTTTATAACTAAAAAAGTTACCTTAAAAAATTTTTAAAAATTAACTTAAAAAATTTTATTTTCGGTTAAATTAAATTTTCCCTTTATTATTTTTTAATTAAAAAATTACCTTACAAATTTTTTAAAAATTCACTTCAAAAATTGAATTTTCGGTTAAATTAAAATTTTTTATTATTTTTTGTAATAAAAAAATTACCTTAAAAAAATTTTAAAAATTAACTTAAAAAATTTTATTTTCGGTTAAATTAAATTTTCCTTTTATTTATTTTTTTAATTAAAAATTTACTTCATAAATTTAATTTTCGATTGAATTAAAATTTTTTATTATTTTTTTATAATGAAAAAATACCTTATAAATTTTTAACAATTAGCTTAAAAAATCTTATTTTCGGTTAAAATAAATATTCTTTTTATTTATTTTGTACTTAAAAAAATTTTCCTTTAACAGAAAAAAATAGTTTAAAAAGGTTAACTATAAAAATTTTATTTTCAGTTAATTTGAAATTTTTTTTTCATTTTTTTTTACTTAAAAAAATTATTTTTATAAAAAAGTTATTTCAAAGAAATTAACTGTAACAAATTTTTTATATACTTATTTTTTTAACATTTTTACTAAGACTTTTTTAATTTTTTCTAAATATTTTTTTTTTAATTTTTTTATTTTTTTTTTAATTTTTTAAATTTTTTTTAATTTCTTTTAATTTTTTCTTACATAAAAAATTAAATAAAGATCTAAACTAAAGAAGTAAATTTTTTTTATTAAAAAAATTAATGAAATATCAAACGAATCTGCATATATATTTGTCACTGTAGAAATTATTATATATGAATGTATAAATATTAAGCAACTAAAACCACTTGGCTCACATGCATATGCCTACGCCACTACTGTCCTCGTAAAATACGTAAAAACCTACTGTAAATTATAACTCACAACAGCTAAATATTTGCATAACTTAATACATATTGACTACGATTTATGTAATGCAACAATTGGGTGTTTGTCTCAAAAATATCAATAATTTTAGTCAACTAATTTTATTTATAAATGCTAAAACGTATATGCTATATACAAGTAAAAAATTAACATATATATATAAATGCTATATAAACGCTATATATAATATACATATACTATATTTATAAAAATATACATATATTATACAACACAAACAACAAACCCGTCAACGAAACGAATCGCGCAAATTGTTGCGTATTGCGGTACGCCAGCGCGTATACGTAACCTAAAGGCATGCTTACTTTCCATGGCAGCAAACAAGCGGCGTTAAATGTGCTTATTAAAAGAAAAACTTATTAAAAGTAGAACCAACGTAAAAATTGATAAAAATATGCTAATATATAAAGATAATTTTAATTAAATGAAAATCTACGCGCAAGTTGAAAACTTTGCCTGTGTGAAATTTGAAATATTTAAATATTTTGTGAAAAGTTTATACGATTATATTGAATATACATAAATTTATACATAATAAATATATATCTAATTACATATATACATTATATAATACTATATATATATAAATATATTTTACTAAACTAAATTATATTATACATATACATACGTTAATACTTATTTACCCATTTATGATATAATACTATGGTACATTTGCATTTGCTTGCGTTTGTTTATATTTAACAACTATATATGTAATCAATCAAAGGTTTAATAAATAAATTAACTAAATACATACCAATTGAAAATTAAAAAAAAAAATCGTTTTATTGATATTACTGGCTGGTAAGTCGGAAATGACTTGCGTCAGGAATGACGCACCTTTCAGAGAGAATCAGAGGAAGATGCCGTTGGAAAAATCAGTTGGCGACGGACCTGTCTTCGCTTTAAATCTCGAATTTGTGCCAAACACCGAAAAGAAAACGACTGGCGCGCTGTTGTTAACTCGCCTATAACCACGTAAGCGGGGTGTCTACGCCAGTACAGAGGAAGAATAAGGGCAATGCGTTCATGCATTAAAATACTAACCTACTGAGGAAACATTTGCTCACTTAGCAGCTCACTCAATTCGTAGCACCCTAAAAGTATACTATATGCTTTCTGAAATTGTTCAAGCTGATTAAGTTTGCAAATACAAATACTCGTAAATACACTGGCGGTAAAAACTAAAACTACCAATATTACATAACAAAAATATTTGAGGTTTAGAGCCATTCAAAGATTTTCAAAAATAGAGTAGGGTGTCAGTAGGGTAATCTGGCCTGTTTTTGTTTTTTTTTGACATTTTTTTCATAGAAATTTTTATCATGAGGTATATAGTGGAGTGTATAAACAAATTTTTTCGGAATTTGAAGACATCTCTCGGAGAAATGACTGGGTGAATGAGATGCGTTTTTTTATTGGCGGACACGATTTCTCATGTTTGGATTATCTGAAACACAAAAACCTTATTTTTTTTTATTAAAAAGTATGTGAATGGTTATCGTCCCTACTTGAATCATGAAAAAATTTTGATAAATAAAAAAGTAATTAACTTTTTTTTTAATTTTTCCCCGTCTTTTTCTTACATAAATTTTGTCATAACATTGTCAATGAATTATACAAAATTTTGAATGTAGTAGGCGTTTTGTGAACATTAAAAAAAATAAGCAAATCGGTTAAGTAGTTCGACCGGAATCATGTCCGCCTGTTTAAAAAAGTGTGTTTTGAGAAAAATGCGTTTAAAGTTTGAGGTACTGAAAAAGCATACAAAGATGTGCACTCCAAGTGGTCCGAATTATTATTATTATTTTTGGGCCTTTTTCGAAGCCTTCCAATGTTAAAGTGGATTTCTTTATTAATTCTAAGGGTATAAGGCAACAGAAAATTCCAAAAAAAAAAAAAAAATTAAAAAGGATTAGCCACTGACGCCTTAATAAGGTGCAGATTAGGGTGAAAAAAATATTATTTAATTTTTGGGTTAGGCGCATTTGCGAATTTAGGCTGGTGGTGAAAACTGAATACATTAGGGCAACTCTAAGCCGAAAAAATTATATGTGAAACCTATTCAAAATAACGGAAAACCCGAATATCCTTAACCTCCCATTTTTGGTGGGATCAGGGGGTCTTACTCTATCAAATACAAACAGACAAAAATTTATCGAATTGAAGTGAGAGATTGTCTCGAAATGAGGTAATAATTTTCGATCATATCAACGCTCGGCAGGATGTTGAAAGACCGTTTAAAAACTGTTTGAAATACCGTGGTTGGGAAGCTTAGCTTCACCTGCCTTAGAACACTAATCCTCGCGCTTTCTGATTACCATTTGTTTCGGACGATGCCGAATGTTCTCACTGTAACACGCTTCACGTGAAAACATTATATCCAAAATTGGTCTGATTCACTCGGTTTTTAATTCGGCCGGAGAAGTTCGTCTGGTATGTAATGCAAACGCTGTCAGAAATGTGAGAGAATACTACGTGCCTTCTTTAAAATTTTCAAATAATTCACAATTACTTATAAGAAAATTGTGAGCTGGCAAATGTAAGCTGTTAAGCCTCCAGCGATTGCTCAGCCGACAAACGAATGTCACATTCATTCCATTTGATTGAGTTGAAATATAAATTCAAAAAAATTGCTGTGCATATCAGCACACAAAACGCTATATTAAGGTACAATATCACGTATGTACGATGATGAACTGCATTCTGTTATATGATTAATAATATAATCATTTATTATATATATATATGTATATATATAAATATTATATCTACACATGTACTTCTGTGAGCAAAAAGTAGTAAGACTTACTTCGACGTGGCTTTTTCGGATTCGGCTAATTTTTGCCGCCATATATGATCGATTGATCGTCTGTTTCCATGTCGTAAGCATAGATCTAAGACACATCGTTAATAATAATACGTTTCTTGACATTCTGGTCGTCGGAAAACATTGTTTAACAAACGTTAACGCGACGCTGTTTTTCGAAAAAATTGTACTTTCACTCTTCTTAGACCCAAATGGTCTTTCAAAAAGGATTTTCACTGATTTTTTCGATATTCCAACGCTGCCAGTGGGATCTCTGACTGTTAATTTTAATTCTCAAGCACCAATTTCTATATTTAATTAACTTGTTGATTGTTTGTTTGACAATTTGATTCCGCACATAAAACTTAATGGAACTTCTGCGTTGAAAAATTTTACTCAGAGTAAAAATCGTGCTTCAGAAATGAATATTTTGAAGTGATATTTGGCACAGACATAATTTTCAAAATAGATGCTGTTGTTTTTTCAGAACTTATTGCTGAAACGGCGATTTCCAACCAGAATATGGATTATAAGAAGCAACTAAAGAATTTAGAATTTGGTAGTACTAAATTTTGTATGAATGACGTATAAAAATATGTAGAGTATAAATCTCTTAATTAAAACTCTAAATTTAGTACTATTTTAGAACGGTTTTTGTTGCAATGATTTGTTCTAAATTTCATTCTTAGTACTAAAATATTTTTGTTGGAGGCTAATGGTGGAATTTGATTATAAACTATTTAAAGCAGTTGAAAAACAGTACTACTTTAATATTGTAGGTATTATGATGGTACTAAATTCCGAACTTCGATTTATATTAATATTTTTATTCTGTATGTATGATTTTATTTTGTGTATGAATTTAGAACTAAATTAGTACTAATTCAAAACAAATTTAGTACTAATTTAGAACAAATTTAGTACTAATTTAAAACAAATTTAGTACTAATTTAGAACAAGTTTATTACTAATTTAGAACAAATTTATTACTAATTTAAAACAAATTTAGTACTAATTTAGAACAAGTTTAGTACTCATTTATTACTAATTTAGAACTCATTTAGTACTAACTTATATCTACAAATCTTAATTTCATTTTTAGTACAGCTTTTCAAGCAAGATGAATATTTCTGCAGAAATATTAATACTTTGACTTCGACAACAACATTAAGTGTACTGTTTAAAATTAATAATATTATGTAGATTATATAAAAAATGTTATATCTTGAAGCATAATTATACCTGTATACCCTATAGCTATCTCGATTAATTTTAGATGATACGTAAAACGCTTAGGTGAACAAAACTAGAATGCTCTGTAACAACTGGTTGCAAGGGTGTAACAACTGGTTGCTTATCATCTAAAATTAATCGAGATAGCTATAAGGTTACAAATATATATATATATATATACAAGAATAGTTTCAACAGCGTATCCTTGTGCCTAAAATAGGGCAAAAACTCGATCAAATTCCGTCAAACGTGAAAATGACAATAAATAGAAAAATATATAATCATCCAAAATCCCAAAAACGCAAACTATTATTGGATATAGTGGTATCGAGTCAGTGAAAGATGGTTCTCCAACCGCTCAATCTCAAGTCCATAGAATATCAGAGTTTCGAACTCAAACATCATATTTTGCCTTTAGAGATTTGAGCTCGTTGCTAATATTTTCTTTTTTTTCTATGGAACGCAACCGTATATAAAACATTAATCGCTGGTGAAATATGAATGGTTTACCCTAACAGCTATTGATGACTAAAGCTATATATGTCTGAAGTATAATAATTCATTGTGCATATAATTCAAACCAAAAGTCACGTATGAATTCATAATATTATACAGTTTAATATCAAATAACAACATATGTATATATGTATATTAGGGTGATTAAAAAAAAAACGGAAAAATAGGTTCCTAGACACCTCTAAAAAAGCCTCTCCAAAAATGAGTTTTTTATTGTAACGGGAAGGTCTTCTTACATACAGTTTTCTATTTTTTCTTATTATTAGACAGAAAAATTCATACCTCGCTACCAACTACTTGAAAAAATATCGTGTTCCTTAGATTTTGTAGGAAATTGAATGTTCTACAAAAAGGGTCTCCACGATTTTTTCTTAAACCCAACCGTTTAAAAGATATCAACGGTTGAAGTTTGATTATTTTTGGGAACATTTTTTATTTCTTATTAACTTTATAACTCAATGAAAAAAATTATTATGAATCCCGTTACAATTAAAAACTCATATTTAGAGAGGCTTTCTTAGAGGTGTCTAGGAACCTATTTTTCCGCGTACCAATCGAAAAAAAAATTTTTTTTTTTGAATCACCCTAATGTATATAGTTGTTTCCAACTTCTACGAAGAATTGTGGCTTGCAATAATTTTACTCTTTTTGATTTGCTTACTTATTTCAGTGCCTGAATGCAAGGCTCGTTGGGAAATACTGTGTGACCACAACGCCTATCTATGTGCCATTAAGCCCAATGAAGAACAGAATGGACTTAGTCGTATATTTAAAAAAAAACTGAGGTTGACGAGGAGGAGGAGGAGGAGGAGGACGATGAAGATTACTTTGATAATCCATCATTTAGAACAAACCAGATGAATTACAATAATTTCACTAACTGCACTATAAGAGAATATTATCATTGATCCAAAATATTATATTATACAATATCTATGAATGGCGTGTATTGATTAACATTTGTTTAATAAATTATTTAAAATATTAGAAATATGTTTCTTTATTTATTGTTTTTATCTATAGTCGGAACAACATACATATCTGATACTACACAAACAACAAACCCGTCAATGAAACGAATCGCGCAAACTGTTTCTTATTGCGGTGCGTCAGCGCGTATACGCAACCTAATGGCATGCTAACTGGGTTTTCTAATAAAAGTGATATGATTTTAACCACAAAAAAAGAAATTAATGAATAAGGAAATTTAAATGTTTTTTTGTCGAATATCAAGTACAATCGATATACTTAAGCCCTTAGCCTCCATTACTTCTTTTGCAGTAACGAATTCGCTGAACGCGATTTTTGAGTTCTTCTTCCAATAAATCAAGTCGTATGGCAAGAACAGCACGTTCAATATTCACTACCAATTGAACATTGAAGAGAATCTGGTTAATTGCTCAAGACCAAAAACTTCAAATAACCTCACAAGAAGTGGTCTAATGGTGTTAAATCACAAGTGCTTGCAGGCCATTCACTGTCACAATTTCTTGAAATGATGGAATCACCAAACCTTTCTCGCAAAAATTCGGTTGTTGCAGGCGCAGCGTAGCACGTATCTCCGTCTTGTTGGAATTCCATGTTGTCAAGATCAACTTCTTCCAATTGTGGTTATAAAAGATGGTTATCATCTATCTATAGCGCTTTCCATTACGGGCCGTTGATGCCATCAGACCAACTACAACAAATTGTCAATTTCTGTAAATGTAATGCACAGTTTTATTTATTTACCGCACCACTCATATGAAAGTGAGCCTCATTGTAGAATGTAATGATCTTGATAAGAAAAAATCGTTATCAACTATGTGTTATTGGTACATACATATATTTACCTAGTAAATAATTAACTAATTCTGTGTTCCACCAAACAAGTGAGTTTATTCGTTTTGTATGAAGTTAAAATTTCCTGCTGGGTAGTTCTTTTCGATCGTACAATCGTTTATAGATAACAAAAGTTATGTGCACTTCATTGCCAGAGTGTGTAGCCCAAGCAAGTTGTTTGTCTCATCGCCATTTTGTCCAATCTGATGGGTGGAGCGATAAGGAAAGACGTTTGATCACGCACTCTCGCTTTCTCACTTTCTCTATGACATGTTTTTCCGCACTTGTGTGAGCAGTCTTGTAGAAGCCAAAGAGTTGGTCTGGTGGGGCATGTTCAGAGCCTACTGAATTATGGAGGCCTGCTGAACGGCAGTGAAAGTGTAGAATCTGGAGATGGCGGACCCGATACCCCATTCGATGACGATGGAATAGATGATCTATTGCTTAGCTATGATAAGGTTCGAATAGGAATTAAGCGCCTGAAGAACAACAAAGCGACAGTGCCGATGGAATGAATACTAGCCTGCTGAGGGGGCAATTGCTCGTTTAACAGCTTACTCAATTCGTAACACCCTAAAAATATACTATATGCTTTCTGAAATTGTTCAAGCTGATTAAGTTTACAAATACAAATACTCATAAATACACTGGCGGCCAAAACTAAAACTACCAATATTACATAACAAAAATATTTGAGGTTTAGAGCCATACAAAGATTTTCAAAAATAGAATTAAGGTACAGAATGTTATTTAATTGTTGAAATAGTAACTTTTTTATCGGTTTAAGTCTGGTGTTGAAAAGTGGATACATTAGGACAACTCTAAAGGCAAAAAATCGTATGTGAAACCTAACTATATTAACGAAAAGCCCAAATATCCCTGACGTCAAGGCAATGCTCGATATTTGATGAGGGTCGCCATTAATAGCGAACGCTAACGACAATAATTTAACGAATTGAAGTGAGAGATTTTCTAAAAAATGACCGAAATTTTCGAATAGAAGTGAGGTAATATTTTTTCCATCATATCAACGCGCAACCCGATGTAGAAAAAAGGTTTAAAAACTATTTGAAAAAAACAGCGGTTTAGAATTTTTGCCTCACCTGCCTTATAACACAAACCTCGCGCTTTCTAATTTCCATTTGTTGCGGTCGATGCAGTATGTTCTCACTGCAATACGCTTCACACGAAAACATTATATCCAAAACTGGTCTGATTCATTCAGTGTTAAATTCGGCCGGTGCAGTTCGTCTAGAATGTAGAACACACCCTGCCAGAAAGACAACAAAGTGCTACGTGCTTTCTTTAAACATTTCAATTATTACCTTATTATGCACCTTTACTTCTAAGAATATTTTGAGCTGGCAAATATATGTAAGCTCTTAACTCTCCAGCGACAGCTTAGTTGAGAAACGAATGACTCATTTATTCCGTTTGATTGAGTTGAAATATTAATTGTCAAATTGGTTATATCACGTACGATGATAAGCTGCATTCTTTCACATGCTTAGATATGTATATATGTACTTCTTTGAGCAAAAAATAGTAAGACTTACTTCGACGTGGTTTTTTCGGCTTCGGCTCATTTTTGTCACGATATCCGACCGTCCGACCGCCAGTTTCTGAGTCTTGAGCATAGATCCAAGACACATCGCTAGTAATACTACGTTTCATGACATTCTCGTAGTCGGAAAACATTGCTAAACAAACGTTAACTCGACACCGTTTTTCGAAAAAAATTTGATCTTGGAACCAAACATACTTTCACCTTTCATAGATCCAAATTATGCTTCAAAATGGTTTTTACTGATCCTTCCGATATTACAACATTGCCAAAAAGATGTCGCACTGCTAATCGTCGTTTCTCAAGCATCGATTTATTTATTTTATCGTGTTAATGATATGTTGATGTTGTCCTGGACGTGTTTCGTCGTCAAGGCTTTCTCGACCCTCTTTGAATAATTTGAATCAATGAAAAACACTTGCTAGCTACAAAGAATTATCTCCAAAAGCCTTTTCTAATATTCTAAACCTTTCGGCACCAGAAATTTGATGCCGCACACAAATCTGCTTTGTTGAGTAAATTCACTGATAGTAAAGATCGTACTTCAGAAAGTTAAGCGTATTCTAGCCACGAATGATCTTGTTGAAGTGACATTGAGCATAGATGGCGTCGGTATAATAATAGTATTAAATTTCGAATTTCGTTTTATATTAATATATCAATTGTGTATATGTGATTTGTATTTATCCGTTGAATTTGGTACTAATTTAGAACTAACTTATTACCCCTGTCGGCCAGCTTCCAACGCTCTTCACACTCACTCATTTCGGTCTCTTTCTCTTTTTGTCTGCATGTGCGTATCGCTAGCTTTTTCAATTATTGGTATCTATCCCATCCCGCTCGTATTGAGGGGAATAGCAATATCCGATTTCTCTCCACTGTGGCATGCTTTGCTGCACAGAGGCGAGTGTGTATCTTCACTACAAGAATATAGTGGTCCGAGCCGATATTAGGTTCTCGGAGCGCACGCACGGCAAGGACTCTGAAGACTTGTTGTTGGTCTAACATAATATGATCGATTTTGTTTTGGACTTTTCGATCCGGAAACAGCCAAGTAGCTTGACGAATTTGCTTGTGCTGGAAACTGATACTACCAACAACCATATTACGGACCCTGCGAAGCTCAGTGATTAACCTCAACGCATTTGGAGTTGTTTTGACATGGAGGCTGTATTGTACTAAAGAAGGCATTGTTCACCCTAGCTAATTTTAACTCGTGGCAGGAGCAGTCGTCATTAGTGCGCTCCAGCCGCTCATAAAATACATCTTTGTTCATATTGCCATTGGCATTTTACATGGCATTGCCGCATTAGACAATAGTCCCTTCTAAATTTCACGAAGATATCTTCTTAGATTATTATTTTTTCCTTACAAGCACTTGATTCCGGTCATATGATATAATTTCATAATCTTTGACAATAGTTCGTTAAATCGACTCAGCTCGCTATGCTGATCACTTATACATATGTATTTTATATGGGCCCCCGTCTTCACCTTTTGAGTGTTACCGCAAACCGAATCATTACCTAACAACAATAAAAAGCTTTTCACAAACAGTTTTAAAGTAAGACTAGTAAATAAAAGTAATATTTCAAAATTTAGTACACTATTGCTTTCAACATGTTTGATTCCCTACAGGTTAAGCATTTTAACGGTCTCCAACTGCAGTTCGTTGAACTACAAAGTAAATATTGCAATTCAGTTGAACACCAACAGCGAAGCAATACAAAACCGTAAAAAAATAAAAGTTCAACAAGAATTAGAGGAAATGAGAATTTCTAAAAAAAAAATACAAACAGTAAAAGGGCTGAAAAAGTTAGAACATCCTCAGCTGTACAAAAAAGGATTATAATCAGTAATTATAGACCGAAGACCAGAGATGCAACAAGGTGAACGTTAGACGCATTGTAAAGGAAGTCAAGTGAGTTTTGGGTATATTCGGGTAGTTTACAAGTAGTGCCAATAGACTTTGGAACAAATAGTAATGGCGCTCAATGAAATTGTGTTGCCACCAAGCATTATAGAGTTTGCTGAGAACTTCTTTTTCCACGCCAAATTATATTACGCAAACTGCTTGGCTTCGAACAGCGTACATCACTTTAATTCTTTATAAAACATTCAAATTGTGAGTAACTAAAATCAAAAACCAACAATTTTTTTGTTTGAAAGCGAATTTTATATTATTGTTACTTTACATTTTAACCATTCACAATAGTTGGAAGTCAACAAAAATCTGTACCGCAAAATCGACAGCATTAAAAAAGACAGTTACAGAGCTTTAATGAGCTTTCAGTATAATCTTTTGATTCGTAAATTTTATTGTTGCTTTTAAATAAAACTAAATTTGTGGAGATAAGAATAGCGCGCAGAGATAGCGAGCAGAGAAATGGCCAATCGAAGGCGTCGAGTACAGTGCGCATCAATATAGTGTTCGATTTAAATAAATTTCTATTTAAATGATTTTTAATTTATTTGGGAAGTGCTCTTCACGTCTCCCATTTCCGTCCAACGATGTATGTTTTTTTCACAATTTTCATGGCTGCAATGATATTTCATTCTCAAATCGACATCGCTTCATTGTCCTGATCTTGCATCAATAAATATCTTACTTCTTAAAAAACGGCTTCATTGAAAAAATCTGCATTTAAAAATAATTTTACATTTTGTTCTTTAATTTAATTAAAATTTTATTCCCAAAAAAACTAGAAAAATTAACGACTGCTATTTACGAAGAGGTGTACGAGTACTGTCACTCACTCCGGTGGATAAGTAAACGACATCTGTCTAATATTAGAATACATACGTTCTTAGGAACACAGTTATTGAGGCAGTTGCACAACGACATAATTGTGTCCATAAGAACGTGTGTATTTTAATATTTGACACAACAGTCTGTCGCGCTCAATGTGTTCAGCACTTGACTCTTCGACAAAACGCCAGTTTCGGCCATTGGTTGATCGTGACAACGGAGATGCGTGCGACACTTGTTATTATGAATGTATGTGGCTCGCATTTGCTTTCGTAAACATACAGACAAATGTGCCAAAGAAATAATATATGTATGTACATATGTATATGCCACAGAAATTCTATTGGTATAAATATGGAAATGATAACGAAATAATGCGAAAATGCATATTTCATGAAGGTCATTAATTTTTTTTGAAGAAATGAAAGAAATGAATAGAAGTGTTTATATGAGCACATTTAAGTTCATTTTATAATAGTCGAAATTAATATATTTTTGAAATAATAATTTATTTAAAATTATTTTTTATTTAATTTTATCACATAAAATGTTTACCAATTTTCGGAGAGCAATGGTTTTTATAACACAAAATAATCACGCATATGTGACAATGGTTCATATAATACAAAATAAGCATGCATATGTCACTCAGAGAATGCTATTTTACATTCTCTGTGTGACTTTGTATATTTTGTATATTTTTCTACAAAGCACTTCTCTTTATTCTTACTCATTTTACATATATTTCTGCCACTGCACGTGCTCAATTCCGCTAAATAGCAGCGAGAATGGTGAAATTCCGTGTCACAATCTTATAAATTCTGTTAGCCCTCCAATCGAACATCATACAGATTTCGATTTGCACCTTCTCTATACTTTACGTTCTCTGGTCGAGCTTAGGTGATTCATATAATAACTTTAGTGATCTTGCATTATCATGATAGCTCACTTTCAAATTGGCAGTGGGGTAGTGCAGACCAATAAGAATTCGAAGACCTGAGACAATAGATTTGCAAAAAGTTTATTAACCACGCCTAATTAGTGTCAAAGCCAGTTTAAAATTTATAAAATGAGCCGAAATAGCAGCCAACGCAACCATAATCGCGAAGAAAATAAAAAACTCGCTAATTTAGTAAAGCAGCATCCACAGCTGTACGACAAGGATCATGTCCTTTATGGTAAAACAAATGCTGTAGAAAAAGCTTGGAAAAAAATAGGCCAAATGTGGGAGAAGCCAGGTGAGTTTAGCGTGTGTGTGTGAGTTTAGAGTGTTGTGATTTCACAAAACCGTCAGCGATTTTGCAATACAAATTGGTGGCGTGATTTCAGCAAACGTGCCACTTGCCAACTCTAAATTTTATAAATGCATTGAAGAAGGGTAGCACAGTTTGATCGTATTTAACATATGTACATACATATATACATTTGCATATACACACATACTTACAATGGAAGTTCACTTTTTAAAATATTTTTAAGGCATTATAAAAATTTTGGAAATAAATTAAATATGTTTGGAGAATGTACATAGAATGAATATAATTTCATATAAAAAAAAAGATGCCACCTTTTTAAAAATATTAAGTTTATTATAATAAAAGCATCCATGATTTTACTAAGCTGATTAGTGCATAGCATGTTTTATCGCCTAAACCTTTCGCTGTAAAATACTTTCCAAAATAATAAATATTTTCCTTCCTTTGTTTCAGTGCCTGAATGCAAGAGACGCTGGCGAAATATACGCGCCGCTTATGCGCGCTCGATTAACGCCTACAAGACAAAGCGTGGCCCGAACCGTGGTAGGCGGTACTATTTAGCAAAGGAAATGGAATTTTTAAAACCCCACCTACTAAAAGAAGTGGCTGCAATTGACACAGCAAGAGACGAACATATACTAACTGAACACGCACCTGAAGCTGCGCAAAATAATAGCCAAAATAATGGGATTAATAACTCAGAAGCTGGTGCAAATGAAAGCGACGTCCATGATATGCATAATACACACACTGATGAAACTTTTTCGCAGGTGATGGCTCTAATTGAGCAAATGGACGAACAGTGCTTGCGAGACTTGAAGCAAATCATTGAACAGAAGCTGAAACACACTGTTGCTGTAGAAAGTAATAATGACAACGAGTTGTCTGCACCCATGCAACAGGTACCAATGCAGGAATTCAAGCAGGAACCAGCGTTATCGCTATGACTCTTTAAAGTATTACATATATATAACCTTAATTCATCTTGGGATTGGTACTAACAACTGTAGTAATTTAACACTGAAATTTAACTGTATTCACAGTTAACACCAAAAATAAACGTACAAAAGCAAGTATTTCCCATTATTAACTTAATGCCTTAAAATCTTTAAAAATAAAATCTTATTATTTTAGGTCACCAATTGCAGCATAAAGTGCGTCAGTGCGTATACATAACCTCAGCAGAGAAACTCACCGGCGTTGGCCAGCTTTATATCGAATGCAATTTAGTTGGGAATTTCCTCATATTTTAAGCATTATGAGTTAACATCAGGCAACAACAAAAACAAACAACGCATTTGTGAAATTCTGCTATTCACTTATAAATAAATTTGTTTCTACAAATATTTGCATTACAAGTTTGCCTTTAATTTCATGAAGGTATAGACCTGAATAGGATATATGTATTAACACACAAAAGTGAAAGTCAGAGGCTTTATAATATATATATATATATATATATGTTTGCTCTTTTCATGGGGGGTTTTCTTTAAGTGGCGGGTTCCAAACCCAGCGCACAACCCTATTTAGGGGATGCTTCGCCTTCTCACTTTAGCTCGCCATCAAACTAATGTTTTTTTGGCTACCCAGAGAGTACTTGATCTAGGACCGTAAGTCGTGAGCTGCTTGAGCCATATGTAAAATAATCGTTTCTGGCCACTCTCAAGTGAATGGCAATCAGAGAAATTTCGTATATAGTCGTATATCTGCTGTGCTGCCACTCACATTGTGTGTTGGAAAGATGAGATTTTAAGGTACATTTAACCAAAAAAAAAATTAAATTCGAGGAAGTTGAAAAAAGTTACAGCTGTTCAAAAATGAGTGAAAATAATGATGAAATTCGCTATATTTTGAAATGTTTTGTGAAAAAAAGCTCGCTTTCGTCCTGGAAATTTCGATGTGAATGATGTACCTCGCTATGTTCGACCTATTGTTGAAAAAGTCGATGAAATTATGGAAAATATTGACCAGGACCGTACCATAAGCAGCCATGACATCGCTAAGGAACTTAACATTCATCATCAAACGGTTTTGAACCATTAAAAAAAGTGCAGCCTTTTCGAAGTTTGGGTACTACATGAATTGTCTGTGAAAAATTTAATGGACCGAATTAACATCTGCGATTCTTTGCTGAAACGAAATGAAATCTAACCATTTCGAAGCATTTCTGATGGTAACAGGAGACGAAAAGTGGATTATATATAACAATAATGTGCGAAAAGGATCATGTTTCAAGCGTGATGAAGCTCAAGAAGTAGTCGGAAAGCCAGGATTGACGCCTCGAAAGTTTATGCTGAGTATTTGGCGGGGTTGGAAAGAAATCAGCCACTATGAACTGCCCCAGCCTGGTCGAATGATAGATTCTACATTTTACGGTCAAAAACTGGCAGAGCTTGGCTGGGAAATTTTGATGCATCCACCATATAGTCCTTACTTCGCACCATCGGACTACCATTTGTTTCGGCCAATGCAGAACTCCCTTAATGGAGTAAAGTTGGCTTCAAGAGAAGCCTGTGAAAATTACTTGTCGCAGTTTTTCGCCGAGAAATTAGAAAAGTCTTAGACTGTTAGAAAAATGCCTCCAGCAGAAAAATGGCAAAAAGTGGTCGACGAAAATTCTACATATATTTGGTTGATTAAAATTTGTTATAAATATAAAAAAATAAGTTGAAGTTTGATTAGAAATACGAAAAGACTTTTTCGACTAACTAATTTTTCATGATTTTTTAAGTTCTCTTAGTTTCTGTTTTTTTTTTTTTTTTTTTGTGGAACGCAACTGTAGATAAAACATTAATTGTTGGTGAAATATGAAAGGTTTACCTTAACAGCTATTGATGACTAAACTTACTTTTGTCTGAAGTATAATAATTCCTTGAGCATGTGAATTCAAACAAAAAAACGCGTATAGATTCTTTTAAAGTTTCTTATCAAATTACAACATATTCATATATATTATTCTATTACAGCATGTATATGTACAAAAATATCTATAATATATATATATATGTATACGCCAAAGTTGTCTCAAACTGGCACGAAGCATGACTCATTATTCATTGTCAGAATTAAAGTATACGTTCAATGGAGTTTCTATGAGGACTCCGGAATTTTGCTTCATTTTAAAGAACGGAGAACAAAACAAACAATGTATATATTATATATTGTAGCGAAAACTATAAATAACACGGCGGACTAGAAATTTTAGTACAGTAGAACACATATAGCGAAAGTAAACCGAACTAATGGAATAAATAACCAGAATCTCTAGAGTACAGCAAATTTGAAAACAATTTTGTAAAAAAATTTTGAAAATTTTGTCAAAATCTGCTTTGAAAACTTTAAGTAAACTTTAAGAATAAAAGAGCCGTGGCATGGATTCAAACGCTTGTAGCAGGAAGCAGCCTTCTAAACATTATAAGCCTTATGGCAGAGCACGTACGGATCTAAACAACAAAAAGACTTTCAAAGAAGATAAAAAATTATGTAATTTGGTAGAGCAGCATCCGCAGCTGTACGACAAAGGACACAAGGGTTACGGTCAGAAAAAGGCAACAGATGAGGCATGGCGCACGATTGCCGACTCGTTGGGGAACTCAGGTAAGTTTGACAAAAAGCGAAAAGCCAAGTACCGTACGGTAGGTACAACGGTACAGTCTCTGAACAAATTGTTCAGATCGAACCTCTGTAGCTTATGGCTATCATACAAACTGAAATCAAGTGCTTGTGTGGAAGTTTTTTTTATTTATGTAGGGGATTATGGCTACAGTGCAACGTTTTTTTCTTTGTTGTTTGCAACAATTTTACTCTTATTAATTTGCTTACTGATTTCAGTGTCTCAATGCAAGGCTCGTTGGGAAAAACTGCGTGCTGAGTACATTGCCTACCTACGTTCCCTTGAAGCCGATAAGGAACAGCGTAGTCGTAAACTTCAATTTAAAGAAACCGCGGTTGCCGCAGAAAATAAAGACCTCTGCAATAAAGATTTTTTTGAAAGTCTACGCTGCTACATGCAAGATATGACCCAAAGAGAGCAGAGTCTATGCCACATTAGCATGTTGCAAGCTGTACACGAAATCAGCAGATTGAAAAGTAGTGCAAGCGGTGATGACAATGATTGCCTCCAAAATGAGATAAAGTATCTAGTGGACAAAATAGACGCACACGGATTGCGTACTTTACAAGTATTCATTCAGAAAAGAATGAATCAAAGTAATAATGCAGACAAGTTCTCTACATCAAAACCACAGCTGGTAAATGACGATGTTACCATAACGAATTAACCTATGTATTAACACTATAATAAGTAACCCGGATGGACACGGTAATAACATAAGCGATAACGGAACTTTAACAGGATATTTACAGTGATCCACAAAATTATATCTATGAATTGCATATATTGATATACATTTATTTAATAAATTATTGAAAATAATATATTTGAAATATTTTTCTTTATTTACTGAAACTTATTTGCTTATTTAAATTCTAAGAAATACTGATAATAACGTAACGCCTTCACAAACTAGACGACAGTCAGTTTGAACCCTCTTCGAAACACGTTGTCCTTTATTAGATTGTTAGAGTTTGTCTTTTCAAATGGGTCTAATGAATGAATTTGGCTAAACAATAGCGAGTTTGTTTCAATTATCATTGTGTTTAACTTCTGATTTCCGTCTACCATTTTCTACTACAATCTTGTCCTCTTGCAACCAGTTGCTACAGAGTATTCTAGTTTTGTTCACCTATGTTAACTAACCTAAATTATACACACAGGCGATGACGATGCACATAAAGTACAGCAAAAGCAATCATTTAATCTTCAATTGCTTCAGTTAATGAACTGAATATTTGCAGATGATTGTGTGACTAAAATTTGAAAGCGAGAATTCCTAATCCCAAGAACTTCCTAACACTTCGAAAATCTGCTTGCCACCAACAAACATTGCAAATAATTGTTTCGATTCAGTGGAGTTGGGGCCAATTCGAGGACTACTCAAACGCTCAACTTCAAGTTCGTATAATTTCAATGACCCAAGGGAAACCTCTTATTTCTCTAAAAGGGTTGACTGACCTCTATTTTCTATATTGGCGGCAAATGTGTACAAAACAGTGATCGCTGATGAAATATGAATTGCTTACCCACCATTATAGTCACCGCTATAAAATGTTAAAAGCACTTACATATATTTTTTATATCAAGGTATTGTTGGCACATGAAGAGATGATTGCTATGAAGCTCAAATAGCCAACGCACATGCTTACACTAGAATTTAGCAACAAATTAGTGATGAAAAGTCTACCTCAGCTGCTCACATGCGCATCGAAGACGAGAGAAAAAGAGAGAGAGGGTCATAGGTCTTTTCTTATAGCTCCACCCATTGAATAGTGCAAGATGGCGGCCAGATAGTTGTCTCACGAACAAGTTTGCGGCACGCACTCTAGCAATAATGATCACGCTACTTATATACCCTCGGAAGATCGAAAACAGCCACCCAGCAAGAAAATTCAACGGGTAAATAACCACTGTTGCTTCTACACACAATTTTTTTTTTTTTTTTTTTTTGAAGTATATATCATATATAAAAGGTGATTCATTTCTAGGTTCCCTATTATTTTTAAGGAAAATCAGGAAACAGAAACTTCAAATTTAATGGTTAACGTTTACGTTCTCACCGGCATCATTTCTAAATTCATATGGATCGATGATTGCAACGGCACACAAATCATTACATATGTACATTGATTAATCTTTGACTAAAATAGTTATTACTAGCTTTTAAATAATAATAGTTTTCAAACAATATTTTTTATTGAAATCGATAAATTCAGTACAAAATATAATTTTTTTTTTATTATCAAACATAAGATGAAGCTATAAAATTGCTGGTTCAACGTAGAATATTTCTCCGAAACTTGAGAGAGCTGTGATATAGTCCATTACGGATACTCTCATATCTTCAACTCTTTAATTGCTTTTACTGCTTATTATTGTTGGTTTTCATTGGTATGTTTTTTTACGTGGCGGGTCCCAAACCCAGCGCACAACCCTAAGTAGGGGATATTTGGCAAATCAACCACCGACCAGATATTCACCATGCGCCAAATCTTGGAAAAGACCCGTGAAAGGAGAATCGACACACACCACCTCTTCGTCGATTTCAAAGCTGCTTTCGACAGCACGAAAAGGAGCTGCCTCTATGCCGCGATGTCTGAATTTGGTATCCCCGCAAAACTAATACG
The DNA here is from genome assembly GCA_037783105.1 of Bactrocera zonata. Taxonomy (NCBI): domain Eukaryota; kingdom Metazoa; phylum Arthropoda; class Insecta; order Diptera; family Tephritidae; genus Bactrocera; species Bactrocera zonata. Next base: position 93,683 of record JBAWJQ010006665.1, on the reverse strand, counting down.
GCTGTGTAAACTGACGCTGAGCAACACTCAAAGCTCCGTCAGGATCGGGAAGGACCTCTCCGAGCCGTTCGATACCAAACGAGGTTTCAGACAAGGCGACTCCCTATCGTGCGACTTTTTCAATCTGCTGCTGGAGAAAATTATTCGAGCTGCAGAACTGAATCGAGCAGGTACAATCTTTTATAAGAGTGTACAGCTGCTGGCGTATGCCGATGACATTGATATCATCGGCCTCAACACCCGCGCCGTTAGTTCTGCTTTCTCCAGACTTAACAAGGAAGCAAACCAAATGGGTCTGGCAGTGAACGAAGGCAAGACGAAATATCTCCTGTCATCAAACAAACAGTCGTCGCACTCGCGACTTGGCTCCTACGTCACTGTTGACAGTCACAACTTTGAAGTTATAGATAATTTCGTCTATCTTGGAACCAGCGTAAACACCACCAACAATGTCAGCCTGGAAATCCAACGCAGGATTACTCTTGCCAACAGGTGCTACTTTGGACTGAGTAGGCAATTGAAAAGTAAAGTCCTCTCTCGACGAACAAAATCCAAACTCAATAAGTCGCTCATAATTTCCGTCCTGCTATACGGTGCAGAGGCTTGGACGATGACAACAACCGATGAGTCGACCTTAAGAGTTTTCGAGAGAAAAGTTCTGCGAAAGATTTATGGTCCTTTGCGCGTTGGCAACGGCGAATATCGCATTCGATGGAACGATGAGCTGTACGAGATATACAACGACATTGACATAGTTCAGCGAATTAAAAGACAGCGGCTACGCTGGCTAGGTCATGTTGTCCGGATGGATGAAAACACTCCAGCTCTGAAAGTATTCGACGCAGTACCCGCCGCGGGAAGCAGAGGAAGAGGAAGACCTCCACTCCGTTGGAAGGACCAAGTGGAGAAGGACCTGGCTTCGCTTGGAACATCCAATTGGCGCCAAGTAGGGAAGAGAAGAAACGACTGGTTGTCAAAAAAGTCTTGCGGTATTTTCGCTAGTTGGCGCTGAAAGGCGCATCGGGTCATGCTATACCTTTTTGGAAAAATCATTTCACGCGCTAACACGTATTTGATTGATTGTCGTTTCTTTTAAGTCGTTCGTGAGTTATAGCGTCGCAAACATGGAGCAAAATAAAGAGAAAATACGGCATATTTTACAGTACTACTACGATAAAGGCAAAAATGCATCTCAAGCCGCCAATAAAATTTGTGCAGTTTATGGACCCGATACAATTTCCATTTCCACCGCACAACGATGGTTTCAACGTTCTCGTTCTGGTGTAGAGGTGGTCGAAGATGCGCCACGCTCCGGAAGGCCTGTCATCGAAAATTGCGATAAAATCGCTGAATTGTCGAAAGAGACTGGCATAGTAGTCATCAAACCGTTATAAACCATTTGAAGAAGCTTGGAGTCACTAAGAAGCTCGATGTGTGGGTGCCACACGAATTGATTCAATAAAAATACCGCAAGACTTTTTTGACAAACCATTATTCTGTATTATTGCTGGCTTGGGGTTTAAAAAAGTTTTTATTCGACTCATTTTGATTATTTTTTGGCTTGATTATTTTCTGTATTTTTTTACTGAGTTGTTAAGAAGTCTTTCATTTGATGCCATTTTGGCGATTTCTTTCTCCCATCGTAGCAAAACAGCATCAGGCAGTGTTGCTGCACAAATATTTACTAGGATAGGGTTCCACGATTCTGTGGAAATCTTTTGTGTTTCTAACACAAATAAACAATTAGTCACTGTCGAGTATAGTTTTTGAAACTCTTGGCTGGTTTCTTGTTGAATTTTTTGGTAAATTCATTAAAAGTTTTATTTGGTTGTCTACCAATACTCTTTCAGTTTCGTATCTTTCGACCAGTGCTTCCCAAGCCAGATTAAAGTTTTCGTCATTTAAAGCGAAACGTTTGACGATACTGCCAGCTTCACCTTTGGTTTTGTATCTTGAGATGGTACAGCTTTTGAGCTCGTGAAAGTTTGGGATGGTTAATGTATACGGCAGTGAACATGTCCCGGAAGGACGGCCACTGCTCATAACCTCCGTGAAAAACTTCAGTATCACAAGCTGGCCCTTTCAAGAATATACCTGTATCTACTTCTTCTTTTTGAGTCGTAACTACTGTCGGGGAAGGAGTAGTGGCTACATGGTCTTAATAAATTTATTTCATCCAATATCATTGCCTTCGTAATTTCATATTGTTCGAGGCAGTTTTCATCAAAACAATCGTTTTTCGAAGTTAATGCACATTTTATTTCTTACATGAATAAGATTATACAGGTTTAACTTAGAAGTAATAAATATTATATATTTTAATAATTAAATGTTATATTTTTAAATTCTAAAGATATGTTTTTACAAATAGCAAAACGTATCCTACGAGAGTATAAAAATGATACCCTCTGAATTACATGAAAACATCTGAGAGATTTACCGATATTTTCGGTGAAAAATTAGGTTAGGTTAGGGTTAGGCACTGAGTTCTTCGTGTTCGATATCAGGGACCTTGAGAAGTTATAGTCAGATCACGACAATTTTTCCACAAGGGATACCTTAGCTCAAATACCGTATTTGTGTAAAGTTTTATTCCGCTATCATCATTGGTTTTTAATGTATATATTATACAGAGAAGGCATCAGATGGAATTCAAAATAGCGTTATATTGGAAGAAGGCGTGGTTGCAAACCGATTTCACCCATATTTCGTACATGTCATAAGGGTGTTAAGAAAATATTATATACCGAATTTCATTGAAATCGGTAGAGTAGTTCCTGAGATATGGTTTTTGGTCCATAAGTGGACGACGCCACGCCCCTTTTCAATTTAGAAAAAAAGCCTGGGTGCAGCTTCCTTCTGCCATTTTTTCCGTAAAATTTAGTGTTTCTGACGTTTTTTGCTAGTCGGTTGACGCACTTGTAGTGATTTTCAACATAACTTTTGTATGGGAGGTGGGCGTGGTCATTATTCGATTTCTTCCATTTTTGAACTTTATATGGAAATGCCTGAAATAAACGACTCTATAGAGTTTGGTTGACATAGCTATAGTAGTCTCCGAGATATGTACAAAAAACTTAGTAGGGGCGGGGCCAAGCCCACTTTTCCAAAAAAATTATGTCCAAATATGCCCCTCCCTAATGCAATCCTTTATGCCAAATTTCACTTTAATATCTTTATTTATGGCTTAGTTATTTGAGGGCATGGCAGTGAGCCGAAGTTACAACTTGCACGGACAGACAGACGGACGGACAGCCAGACATCTGAATTTCAACACTACTCGTTACCCTGATCACTTTGGTATATATAACCCTATATCTGACTCTTTTAGTTTTAGGACTTACAAACAACCGTTATGTGAACAAAACTATAATACTCTCCTTAGCAACTTTGTTGCGAGAGTATAATAACAATAACGCAAAAATATACGTATGTATGTATTAAAGGGCTGCATGAATACGCAAAAAACAAACTTTGAGTCACTGTCCAAAAATTTCAACTTGCACTCACTCACACAACGTAAAAATGAATTCTCATGGTTGGGTAAAATGAGGACCGAGTCTCATTAGTGAGAACAACAATGAGTTCGCTCAACTCATAGCACTCTCACAAGTAACGATCCACTCTTTGCAGAATTGGTCTACCAAAGCAATTCATTGTATTGGTGTGAATTAATTCTGTGCAAGAAGGATGTTGGCTGAGTGAATGATGTTCGTGTGAATTAACAACTGTTAATTCGAGTTATTCTAGTTGCACGACTAGAAAGAACTATGTAAATACGATAGATAATTACATACGAATGTATATGAAAAAAATGTTTCCAATATTAAATTTTATTGCAGTTTTTCATGAAGTTTATTTAGGGATTAATAGATTTAACAAAATATTATAAAAAATAAAAATATTTTAGAACTAAAACCTGTCCTTTGGAACAATTGAAAAAAAAAACTCTTTTTAAATCACAAAATACATACAACTTTTAGTTCCAAAGTATCACAAAGCATAAAATACCATACATGGATACATACATATGTATGTATTTTTTATTTTTATGTATTCTAAACTATAAAATAAAAAAGAAATTCACTTATACAACAAAAAAATATACACATAATTCTTGTATTAAAAAATAAAATGTAAAGCCGTTCAGTCTCATATAACTTAAAAAAAATTGCGCTATTAAAAACTTAAACAAAAAAGAAGCAATTCATTTATCTAATAAAAATATACAATATATACATATTTCATTTATTTAAAAAAATATTTAAAACATTCGCCAGTCTTTTTGAACTTAAAAATAATTTATTTAAAAAATTAATGACTTCAGAAATTTAGAAAAGATAATTATCAAATTCGTTTCCAATGTTGCACATGTGTTTCCTATTAGTTTAAACTCTAGAAATAATTAATTAATTTACATATTCGTATGTAAAAACATGATTTTTCCTACATTAACAGGGTTAGACCCCATAACACAACGCTTTTCAGAAAGTAAATTTTTGGCATTTGAGAATATTCTCTCAGACGAGGCACTACTAGCCGGTGTTGCTAAGATTTTTAAACTCAATTTAAAAAGTAACGGAAATTTAAGTTTTTTTAATTCCCACCATTGTAAAACATCAAAATTGTCGTGCATTACTTCGTTAACATTTTCGTATAATAGTAATTCATTTTGAACTCGGTCAAGATTATTTGTTGGACTTGAAGGCTGAAGAAGTCCTGAGAAAAGTTGTTCCTTTTTATTTGAGAGAGAATTTAATTGACTACGGTCGTTATTGCTTTGATCTTGCTCAATAATCAATGCTTCTAGCATGTTTTTGCAATGTAGTTTTATATAATTTTTTTCTTCATTTGTAAACTGTAACAATTTATTAGTCGGTGGAAACAAAAACAAAGCAATTTTGTGAAAAATTGTTAAGTTTTTAATTACGACATCATTTATCAATGTGCTGAGTTTAATTTTTAACGATTTTATGCATTCTGAATCACCATCGCTATTTGCTTCACATATTCGTTTTAAAAAGTAAACATGCACAATAACTAAATTTAAAGTAGGGTAGTTATCTCCTTCTAATTCTTTTGATGTTTCTTCGAACTTTTTCAAAATATTTATTATATCTGTTAAAGTATTTAAGCTGATGTTTCTTATTCTATGGGTTTGACTTTTTATCTGTAAAATGTTTATAATATCCATCCAATTGCTTTGAACAGATTGCAATAAATAATAGATTGAGTTCCATCTAGTTACAGAAAAACTTTTTAGTGTGGTTTTTAGTTGTTAGCATTAGCTCCAGACTTTTTAAAATATGTTACAAGTTTGATGCACTTTTTACATATTTCCCTTATATCTGAACACTCCTCAATAGATTTTTGAACTATGTTGTGCAGCGTATGACTGACGCAGAATATGTGATCGTATGTACTAAATGCAGCTTTCATATTGGAGCCTCTGTCTGTAACAATTATCCCCTTATCAAGACTACAATCAAACTCCTTCAATGCCGCCTTTACTTTTTGTATAATTCTTTCACCTATATTAAATAAAGTTACACTTCGTTTTTAAATATGAAACTTTCGCAAGTATAATGAAAAACTAAAAATTAAAAAAAAATATATACATGGTATCAAGGCACATTGAACAGATAGCCTCATGTGAAAATCTCATGTACTTTGTTGTTGCCTGAAACCTCGAATGCATCAACCTACGAAATATCAAGTTTGATTTGAAAATACGTACGTATGTACAGCTGCGAGCACTGAAATATTAGTGTGCAATTGTGGTAAACATTTCTTGAAATTACAACAAATTGTTGCACTGGACACCACACATACATATCTGCAAATACATACCGTTTCAACAAATACTTACTGCTACAAGTTTCAAAGTCCATTGATCGAAAAGCAATAAGCTTCATTCCAATTTTTCCGCTTTTTATATAGTGAATAGTCATAGACAAAAACGATTGTTTTAAATAATTATCGGTCCATAAATCTGAGGTAAGTCCAAAGGTACTAAGTTCACTTAGTTCTAATTTTAAGGAATCGTGGGCTATATTGTATAGATTGTCTATGTTTCTGGATATCGTTATTGGATGAGGTAGTAGTTGATCAGTATCTACGTTCGACCCATACTTAGCTCCAATTGAAAGTATTAGATCCGTATATTTTTTCAGTCCTGTATCTTCGATCATCTTGAATGGTCAGCAATTTTTAGTGACCCATTCAGTGAACGTATCAGCAACATTTTTTTTGTGTCGTTGTCCACTAAAATCTTTGGGTTGTCCGAACGGTTTTTTAAATTTTTATAACATTTATGTTTCACAAGGTTAGACGTGCTATTCATAAATTTAAAAACGCTGTTACAATTTTTGCATGCAACAACATCTCTTACAAAACTGCCACTATTTTCAACCTTGCCAAAAATTTCCCAAACCTTGCTTTTCCTAGCTTCAATAACCACTGTATATTTCCCTTTCATTATATTATCCTTAATTTCATTAAGCTGCTGCCTTAGTACAGGCGTCGACTGGGTTGACGATGCAGATTCATCTAATGTTACCTATTTTTGTAAAACAGAGACACAGGTGTAAATTGTATTACAACATGGCAAATATTAGCAAACAATTTCACTGAATTTCGCGGTCATTTACTTACATCCATTATTTTTGATGAAAAATATGAAATATTAAAATAAAAAATCTGCCAAAACTATTTTACCCCCTTTTATCTCCGTATACACAAAACAAATGACGAATTTAAATATTTAATAAACTGTCTCGGTTAAGCGTCTACGGCCAGTACAATGCAGGCAAACATGTTGTGGGGAAAACCCTACCCTATCTTCTCTATTTGCTTGCTTAGCTGAACACTATGGGTGCACCCTGTTCTGTTAAAAGAATAAGAAAAACAATGAATTAACATAATAATAAGTGACGATCACACACTATTCCACTACTAAGCGAACGCTAACGCTTTGCATTCACTGCTGGTTGATGATATGAGTGTGAGTTGGGTTTGTTTATGAGAGGAATGAGTTGAGTCTACCTGCTAGCGTTAAACAACAACTCACAATGTCTTCTCTGTGTCTGCATTCACATAATTCCAACTCAGCGTCGGCGCTCAACTCCAGTTATGAGATGAATTCATAAATTCTCTGTTGCATTCATAGCGTGAATTAATTCTTGCAACCCTTTAGTATGTATATATTTATATGCATATAGTTATGCTTAATGTTTGTGTGTTCTTTTGTTTCCTCAAAAAGAACACGAAAAAGAAATTTTGATAAGTACCCGATGTAGGTACATATATACTATAAATACGTATATGTGTATAAATGCGCATACGTAAATATGTATGTTGGTTAATTTTAATTTTTCAATGTTGATATGGATATCCTCCATGTACATGTAGGTATTTCGATTCCGTTTTGTTCCGTTTTTTTTTTTTTGTTTGTTTGTTTAAAGTTCGCTGACCGCAGTAATAAATATATTTTATATGTTATTACTTGTATGTTAATATGTTTGTATTTGTAACCTTTTTATTGGTACGTTATATTAAGATAGAGAGACAACGTATGTAAGAGAGATAAACGAGAAATAGTTGGATCGCGATATATGTACATATCGCTCATTTGCTGCAAGACCGGCATAAATAAAAAAACGTGATTTTTGAGTGAATGCTGCAGAATTGTTCGTTATATTATACTTCATGTTGAGTGAAAAATTCATATGAATACCTCTTATATGCTCCGCTTGAGAAGAGAATATTTTTCCTGTTTTCCGTGTAAGGTTATAGTCAGTTGAAAACTTTAAACGCGTTTTCTGGCAAATCGATTTTTTTGACTTATGCCGGTCTTGCAGCAAATGAGCGATATATGTACACACATAAATATCCACTGTTATGTTGTTGTTGTTTTTTTTTTCTTCTGCCTTTGCTCATACATATGTTAAAGCGATCCTGCTTGTTGCTCTGTTAGCACAAGGGGTATCACCAGAACTTGCAAGTAAGAATACTTGACTTTGAAAATTTTTTTTTTTTTTTTTTGTAGTGTGTTTGGAGACACGAAGTAAGCTTGAAGGCAGGTAATTTAACAACAGCTTTTCACAAATTTTCCTTAAATTCATTTATGTATCCCTTTTTTTTGGATTTAAATTAAAAGGTTTTCTTTGTTGGAAAATGAAATTTTATGTATGTGTATATTTTTCTTCCTTTTTGCAAATTTCAATATTTTCAATAAAATTACACACAATGGAAGAACTTTCCTAATTATACACTGCTGCTTCTACTGCGCACACTCACACGCGATCGGACGGGATACCAGCTTTGCACCAACAATTTGAAATGTAAACGGACGATAAGCGGTCGAAAATGACGAAACGTTTCTAATACCGGCATAAATCGAATTAGGGGCCACCCCGATCTAACCAATCCTTTTTGATCGGTTGGGTGGTGAAAACCCAAAAAATTATAAAATAATCTTCGAAAAAAAAATGTAAAACCAAAAAAAAATTAAAAAAAAAATTAAAAAAAAACAGAAAAAAAAATAAAAAAATATATATTTAAAAAACAATAAAAAAAATTTTAAAAGCAAATACCAAAATATAAAAAAAAAATAAAAACATGTTAAGAAAATAAAAAAAAAAACAATAAAATAATTATTGTAAAAAGATTTAAAAAAAAAAAAAACCTAATACAAATTTAAAAATTAGTAAAACAAATTACAAATTTATAAAAAAAAGCTTTAAACTAATTTAAAAAAAAAAATAAAAGCAAAAAATATAATTAAAAAATTATAAAAAAAAATAATTAAAAAAAATAAAAATCATAAAACATTATTAAAACAAGAAAAAATGTTAACTTTGGTTGCACCGAAGCTAAATACCCTTCACAGGTGCATTTCTGTTAGTAACTATGTGTCCAGTTTGTATGGAAGCTATATGCTATAGTCAACCGATCTGAACAATTTTCTCGGAGATTACATTTTTGACTTAGAAAATAATCTATACCAAATTTGGTGAAGATACATTGTCAAATGTGAAAGTTTTCCATATAAGAACTTGATTCCGATCGTTCAGTTTATATGGCAGCTATATGTTATAGAGGTCCGATATCGGCCGTTCCGACATATGAGCAGCTTCTTGAAGAGAAAATGACATTTGCAAAATTTCAAAACGATATCTTAAAAACTGAGGGACTAGTTCGTATATATACAGACAGACGGACGGACAGACAGACGGACATGACTAAATCGACTCAGCTCAACATACTGATCACTTATGTACATATATACTTTATACGGTCTCCGACGCTTCCTTCTGGGTGTTACAAACATCGTGACAAACTTAATATACCCTGTTCAGGGTATAAAAAAATAGAAAAAATAAATAAATAAAAATATATTAAAAATTATTACAAAAAAACTTTAAAAAAGAAAACATAAAATCGAATTTAAAATAAATTAAAACAATATTAAAAAACACTAAAAAAATATGTAAACAATACTTAAAAAAATTATTAAAAGTATTATGTGGCAAATATGCGACAACGGTTATGGTGTGTGTGTAGTGTGGTTGGTTTGTTGTGTGGGGTGGGTCACTTATGAATTATTCAATTGTTACTTATAAAATTACGGCATATATTATATACAGTTAGTCACTTAAGTAAGTACACACTACATATGTTTATCTGCATTACACCGGTCAACACGATTTTTGAGTCTGACATCTACATACATGTTAAATTTTAGTTTCTCCCATGACAAAAATAAGAAAAAAATTTTTTTTTCGGTTAAAGTTTGCTTTCTTAGAAATTAGAGCAATTTTTGGATTTTTTTTTTTTCTTAACTTCTAAAGTATTTTTACAATTAACGCAGGCGAAGTGAGGTACCCAATTTTCATTTTGATTACTGACTTTTAGGTTGAAATAGGCTTCACAGGCTTCGCAAAGTTTCAAATTTGTTGATAAAGAAAATTTTTTACTCCTAACTTTAATAAATTCACCGCAAATAAAACAGAATAAATCAACATAATTTTTACACTGACTTGATGCCATTTTTTAACTGAGTAATACACTAATATTGTTGTTACAGCTATAATAAACAGGTTAACATTCACTACTGTGCCTCTTACAAATAATAATACTGTTTACTTTCGGGTTAATCAAAGTGCTGGCATCTTTGATATATGATATAAATTAAAATATACTTATCGATGTAGATTAGCCCAGAGCAACCTTTAAGAACTAAAGATTAATATTTAAGTGTTTTTCAATGTCTAGAATCAGAATTCAAGCATGAGAACAGAAACCCAAAAAAAAATATTTTTTTTGTTGACCGGTGTTATTTTTGCGCAGTTGAATCATGACTTATCATTAATTGTTGTATTGAATTAATGTATCTACGTTCCAGTAACTTGTTTTATTATGAAGTACGAAGAAATAAACCTTTATGTAAAATAAACCGCACCCGACGGATTCGATAAATTGCAAGTTTCATACATATATATTGTAGCGAATGCTATAAATAACACTGTGGACTAGACATTACGGTACAGTTAAACACGTATAGCGAAGCAAAACCGAACTAATGAAATAAATAAAAAACTAGATGCAACAAATTTTAAAAAAGTTTACGGGAAATATGTAAAAATTTATCCAAAACTACTATTTGAAAATTTCAAGAAAACTTTATGAGTAAAAGAGCCGTAGCATGGACTCAAACGCTTGTAGCATGAAACAGCCTTCTAAACATTATAAGCCTTATGGAAGAGCACGTACCGATATAAAGAACAAAAAAACGTTTGAAGAAGATAAAAAATTATGTAATTTGGTGGAGCAGCATCCGCAGCTGTACGACAAAGGACACAAGGGTTACGGTCAGAAAAAGGCTACAGATGAGGCATGGTGCACAATTGCGGACTCGTTGGGGAAGTCAGGTAAGTTTGACAAAAAGCCCAAAGCCAAGTACCGAACGGTTAGTACAACGATACAGTCTCTGAACAAATTGTTCAGATCGAACCTCTGTAGCTTATGGCTATCATACAAACTGAAATCAAGTGCTTGTGTAGAAATTTTTTTATTTATGTAGGGGATTATAGCTTCGGTTCAACGTCAGTTAAAAAATTTTGTGGTTTGCAATAATTTTACTCTTATTAATTTGCTTACTGATTTTAGTGTCTCAATGCAAGGCTCGTTGGGAAAAACTGCGTGCTGAGTACATTGCCTACCTACGTTCCCTTGAAGCCGATAAGGAACAGCGTAGTCGTAAACTTCAATTTAAAGAAACCGCGGTTGCCGCAGAAAATAAAGACCTCTGCAATAAAGATATTTTTGGAAGTCTACGCTGCTACATGCAAGATATGACCCAAAGAGAGCAGAGTCTATGCCACATTAGCATGTTGCAGGTTGTACACGAAATCAGCAGATTGAAAAGTAGTGCAAGCGGGGATGCCAATGATTGCATCCAAAATGAGATAGAGTATCTTGTAGACAAAGTAGATGAACAAGGACTCCGTACTTTACAAGAAATCATTCAGAAAAGAATGAATAAATGTAGTAATGCAGACATGTTCTCTACATCAAAACCACAGCTGGTAAATGACGAAGTTACCATTACGAATTAACCAATGTATTAACACTATAATAAGTAACCCGAATGGACACGGTAATAACATAAGCGATAACGGAACTTTAACAGTATTTTTATATCTATGAATGGCACATATTGATTTACATTTCTTTAATAAATCCTTTTAAATTTTTGAAATATATATATTTTTTTTTATTTATCGAAACTTCTTAAGGGGTTATATAGAGCTAGAATTAAAAAAAAAATCCATTATATTAATTTTAATTTAATATCGTTTCAGTGATTATTTTCGAAGTTACACGCAAATTTAAAAATACTATAATCCCGCCGACTACCTATATAACGATTTCACTTAAGGATACTAAATACGCGATAAATCAATACATGTAAATAAATACTCGAGAGACTTTAAATTATACACCTAGCGTGATACAAAAGGACTATATACATAAGAGCCGGAAACAAAATTGAACGATGGGCGTGGCACCGCCATATCTCAAGACTTACTCGGCCAGCATCCACCAAATGTGGTACATCTTATCATTCTAACCTTCCAATTCCAGTGCAAAAACAAGCTAAATCGGACTATAATGACGCCAACTTCCCACAAGACACTCTTTTAAATTCCATCTGATTCTTCCACTTTCCGGTGTGCCATTAGAAAATATATACATATTTACCTAGGCAATTGTCATTCGAATTTCAACAAGTCATTTATTGTGGCAAAAACTATAAATTAGATTACGCGCTGGGCATTTCATTCAGTTAAAAACGCAGACCGAAGTACTACACAACTGAAAACATTAAATTTCAAAAAAGGATAGATGGATCGTGATCATGCTAAAGATGAGCCTAGGCGTGCGGCAGCTTAATCGTCCGGGATGCCAGGTGAGTTCAGTATTTCTGGGGAATTCTTAAAACATCAACATTCATTATTGGATAATCTTCAACCGAATAGACCACGTCCAGGATGCGATGAAAAAATATAGCAGCCGTAGCTGAGAGTAGACACGAAGACCGTAGAGAATCGATTCGACGCCATTCGCTCACCATTTCGGACTGACGTATGGAACGACTTGGCCCATTTTACGTCGAGATCTTAAATTTAAAGCTTACAAAATACAATTTAGGTAAGAACTTAAGCCGCATGATCTTCCCAAGCCACATCACTTCGCTCTATGGGCTCTTGAAAAGTTACATTTTTATTATTATACTAGCTGACCCCGCAGCCGTTGCCCTGCGTGAATTTATGTGTTTTGAAATGAAAAGAAAGTTGAATTTATATTGTGTTGAAAATCATTTTTTTTTATTGTAGCGCAGCTTGATAAATAAATTTTTTGTTTTCTGTTCTGGTGCGTAAATATACAGAGAAGATGGGTTTCCAACTCGTGAACACGAAACATGGCTTTTCCAGATTTATGCCACACTTCTATCTATCTATCCTTTTGACCTGTTGATTGCCATCACAAATGCAATTTTCTCTGGAAACGGAATATGTTTGAAATGAAATTACTGTCCCAATTATTGGGGTTCTTTACACAGTTTCGGTGAATAAATGAAGATTGTGAAACATACTAATGACAGATCTAACTTCGAGATGCAAATTATGCTGCGGCATACCAAGCCTATCCAAAGAATTTAGAAATTCCACTGGATAATTAACGGCTTTGTCTTCATTGTCAAGACAATCGATCGATTTGTATGAGCGCAAACCCTTCTGAATTTGACTTTGAATCTTCCAGTTTAAGTCATTAACATCTGTATTTTTGGCAACTAAAACTGCGCGGGCTCTCAAGCAATCGCAGTTATGACAATTTGCTATTGTTGGGATAAACGTGATAAGTTCTTCTTTCGTTGAAGTGAATTGACAATAGGCAGGAAAAATTTATATCAAACCAATGGAAGTATCAATCGAAATTTGCCCATTTCCAATCATTAGCGAATACAATGTAAAATGGTCATCGACAACATCATTTTTTTGTATCCCTTAATTGACGCGAATTTGAAGGATGATATGTCGAAATGATCTTCGCAAAAAGTATGCGAACTTCAGTGGCATACGGTGCAGCTATCGCATCGTCCATCATTTGATTCCAGTTATTATCATGTTCCAGTAATTGTACTTGCTGGCTTGCAAACACTCTACCATTCACAGTACGCAATGACTTAAATGAAGTTGAACCGCGAGGCGCACCATAGTCGGAAAACTTTCATGAAATGCAAAAGTAAATATCTTACAAAGCGCTTTATTGCAGTTCACGTATCGACCCATTTGATACTTATGTACTGATCTCATCTCATTCAAGGCCAATAATCGCAATGTTGCTTTCTTTGGTGATGTATTTGCAAACGTATTTCAGTGATTTCACCAAACTGTAATATTCAAGTTTTGAATGTGAATTAGACAACATTGGCGAATATGGTACGATCCATGTGTTGTCAACTTCGATATTCACTCCTCTAAATTGAATGCTAAATGTTCTGCCATTGTCGTCTGGTGAGCGACGCCGATACAGTGGATATCCATCATTTCCAGTTTGCGTTTCCTAAAGAAATGGACGTGGATAGTGTTTCGTGCATTTATTGTCAGACATACAAACCGAAGAAGGATTGTGGTGTTCGCAATGTTCATGAACCATATTGGTTTTTACCGCTTCGCATAATTCTGGATCTATCTCTGGATCAGGAATTTCCGCAAAAATGATTGCATCAATTTAATCTAATGTAACCACCATCCACCATCCAAAAAAAAAGAAGCAGCAAACCTCTTCTTTGCCCCTCAACAGAGTACATCTAGCGTCTAACAGCACGTTGATTCAAGATAAAGTCCATCAAACATCATAACTGTTGATTGAAAAGTCGTGTTGTGATATCGTGACGATCGCTGAGTAGCTATCGCGGTCCATAATTCAGCACGTACTATATGTCATCGCACCCTGGGAGTACTTCCTGCATTGCCTTGCCTTAGGCTACCATAAATTGATGCCAAACAGAACGCCGACCGATATTAGCGGGACCTCTTCGTGGCTTCGTAACAAATTTCAATCTGTAATTGATCTTTTTATGTGAAACACGCATAAAGTGTTCACTGAATAATTTTCAAAAATTTTTCTTTTGAATAACTGGATTAAAAAAGCAAGCGACCGAAATTGAACGATTTAAATAATTAGAAATCAAAATATTGAAAAACAAACAAAAATTGAAAAAAAAATTATATGAAGAGAAGCTATTTTTTGGAATTGTCCAATTTTCCGACCTTTCCTAATTAAAAGTATAAGGTATTTTTATTTCTAAACCTTCCCCGATCCACAACGAACACATTAAAAAAACAATTATCAAATTTGGTTCAGTCGTATGAAAGTTATGAGCGTACATACATTTTGGCGATTCATTTTTATTTATATAGATTTTTAAGACATTATTACTATATTGGAAATATATCAAATATTTTTGGAAAATTTTGCTGCATTTAGATTTTTAAACAAATTGGTAGTTGCCACTTGTTTAAAATTATGAAGTTAAAAATAAAATAATAAATTAACATACAAACAAACGCAAACGAAATAAGGATAACGATTTGAGGGCAGGCACCTGGAATGTCCGGTCCCTTAGTTGAGAAGATGCCGCTGCCCAGCTGGTTGACGTCCTCCTTAGAGTGCAGGCTCACATCACCGCCGTCCAAGAAATGTGATGGACGGGACAAGGACTGAGACGAGTAGGTCCTTGTGGCATTTACTATATTGGCCATATAAAGGAGCGCAAATTCGGACCAAGATGCGCCATTTTTTTACACGTGCACGTTATGAACAGATCCGGTCTGCCGTAATGGCGCACATGCGACATCGCATCTTGCGCATACTCGTGCATATGGCACGGACTGCCGATGTACTTATGTGGCTGGCAATATTGTCAGACGTCCAATGCTATTCACATTTGCATCATTCATTACGGCATCTCTCAAATGGATGTACTCTTCAGAACGCAATTTCGCTTGGTTGAATCGAATAAAGTTGACACATTCGGTCTCGATCTTCGCATACATGTCAACCAAATACTGATGGAAAAGGTTGCGACATTTCAGGATGTAGTTGGCTTCTTGTTTCTGTTTATTAGTAAAAGACATTTGACAGGACTGCCAATCTTGTGTCAAAACATTATTTCATGAGAATTTGTATAGCCGGGATGTATCATTTTTTTTTTTTTTTTTGCAAAACGTGCAGTGATACACACATTAAATTTCTTATGTGCACCCTCCAAACAGACCCCAATCACTCCTGAAAATTTCATAGAAATCGGGCAAGCCGTCTAGGAGGAGTATGCGAACAGGAAGTTTTGCCACTTAATTTTATATATATAGATATGGAAGTATGAATACACAATAGACAAATATACACACATTTTCTTTTTACAATATGCATTTGCATACCTTGTCGTATGATTTCCATGACTTAAAAATAAAGTTTTTGGTTCACTTAAAATTTCACAGCCGATTTACTTGCAAGCTTTAAATTGCATGTATCAAAACATAAACAAGCAGGTACAATCAGCTGACTTTGAAAGCGCGCCAAAAATGTAGAGATGCCAATAGGCTGTTTTATTGTTACTTTTAGATATATATGGATAATCTACTAAAAGAAAAATAACTTAGTTTACAGGAATAAATATATAAAAATTTTGACTTTATGTCAAAACATGGCGTTCTGTCCCATTGTGCTGTGGCAAGAACTCATGATGCACCACGCCCCTGCAATCGAAGAAAACTGTCAGTTACGATTCGCGATACTTTTTGAACACACCTCGTATGTATATATATAATATATATATTGGAAATTGGAATATGTAATATACGCATTCGAAATGAAATCTAATTCACAATAGTAAGAGTCGAATAGTCGATCTACGAGCTAGACTTTAGCTTAGTTTTAAACTGGCAGTGAAAAGGTGCACACCTAATTAGTGCCGAAGCCAATTGAAATTTTGATAAAATGAGTCGAATTAGCGGCCAACGCAACCATAATCGCGACGAAAGTAGAAAACTCGCTAACTTAGTAAAGCAGCATCCACAGCTGTACGACAGAGATCATGTCCTTTATGGTAAAACAAATGCTGTAAAAACAGCTTGGAAAAAAATAGGCCAAATGTGGGAGAAGCCAGGTGAGTTAGTACCTTTGGTGATTTCACAAAACCGTCAGCGATTTTGCAATAAAAATTGGTGGCGTGATTTCAGCAAACGTGCCACTTGCCAACTCAAAATTTTATAAATGCGTTGAAGAAGGGTAGCATAGTTTGATCGTATGTAACATACATACATATATACATTTGCATATACACACATACTTACAATGGAAGTTCACTTTTTAAAATATTTTTAAGGCATTATAAAAATTTTGGAAATAAATTAAATATTTTTGAAGAATGTACATGGAATGAATATAATTTCATATAAAAAAAAGATGTCACCTTTTTAAAAATATTAAGTTTATTATAATAAAAGCATCCATGATTTTACTAAGCTGATTAGTGCATAGCATGTTTTATCGCCTAAACCTTTCGCTATAAAATACTTTCCAAAATAATAAATATTTTCCTTCCTTTGTTTCAGTGCCTGAATGCAAGAGACGCTTCCGAAATATACGCGCCGCCTACGCGCGTTCTATAGACGCCTACAAGACTAAGCGTGGACCGAACCGTGTTATGGAATACTATTTGGCAAAGGAGATGGAGTTTTTAAAACCCCACCTACTAAAAGAAGTGGCTGCAATTGACACAGCAAGAGACGAGCATATACTAACTGAACACGCACCTGAAGCTGCGCAAAATAATAGCCAAAATAATGGGATTAATAACTCAGAAGCTGGTGCAAATGAAAGCGACGTCCATGATATGCATAATACACACACTGATGAAACTTTTTCGCAGGTGATGGCTCTAATTGAGCAAATGGACGAACAGTGCTTGCGAGACTTGAAGCAAATCATTGAACAGAAGCTGAAACACACTGTTGCTGTAGAAAGTAATAATGACAACGAGTTGTCTGCACCCATGCAACAGCTACCAATGCAGGCAATCAAACAGGAACCAGAGTTATCGCTATGACTCTTTAAAGTATTACATATATATAACCTTTGTTGACCTTGTGGTCGGAACTAACACAAGTACTAATTTAACATTGAAATTTAACGGTATTAACTACTAACGCCAACAACAAACGTACAAAAGTAAGTATTTCCCATTATTTACCTAATGCCTTAAAGTCTTAAAAAATAAAATCTTATTATTTTAGGCCTCCAAATATATCATAAAGAGCGTTAGTGCGTATACATAACCTCAGTGGGCAGCTTTATATCGAATGCAATTTAGTTGGGAGTTTCGTCATATTTTGAGCATTAGAAGTTAACATCGGACAACAACAAAAACAAACAACGCATTTGTGATATTCTGCTATTCACTTATAAATAAATTTGTTTCTAAAAATATTTGCGTTACTAATTTGCTTTTAATGTAGTGAAGGTATAGACCTGAATAGGATATATTAACACCCATAAGTGAAAGGCAGAGGCTCTATAATGTATATATACATATATATATATATATATATAGAAATGTACAACGTGCGGAGTGCTTTACGTGAGTACCTGCCAGCGACGGCCTAACCTCACCGTGCTTTCTAGAAGGACATAGCTCAATACATTGTGTTGATCAGCGCCCCAAAGTATAAATGCTCCCCGTGGTACCAGGTTGAAGTCTCTACTATGAGCTTGTAACTTTTGCTGCTACCAGTTGATCCGCCAAAACTCAATGACAGCAGGGATATACAAATGTACAGTGTGACGAGCTACGTCCATTTAGTAATGTGCTTCTGCCCGTCCATCCGTATACATACATATATCCGAGCTAGTCCTTCCATTTTAGAGGCCACTTATTTGTCGACACATCCAATATCGGACCACTATAGCATATACATAGGCGGCATACACACCGAACGATCTTAACCATGTGCTTGTGTGGAGCACTTTTTCATTTGACGAAACATTTTCAGGAAATTTGACAGGAGTTATTGATAAGGTAATCTCTGGACTTGTTCGGATCAATATAGCATATAGCGTCATACAAACTAAGCGATCAGAAATAAGATATTTTCTTGAAACTTACATGTATGAGAGGAGTTCAAGCTTCGGTCCAACTAAAGTTAAAGTTTCTTTGTCTTATAGTTTATTACAATATTTTGGTCCCCATATCCTTTTTTATTAATTTTTTATATTTAAGATTTCTTCATTTGTTTTTAGTATTGTCTGTTTCTTGAACTCTTGCAACCTATTGCTACAGCGTATAATAGTTTTGTTCACCTAACGGTTGTATGTATCACCTAAAACTAAGCGACATAGATAAATTATTTTTCTTCTTTACCGGCGTCGGCCGTTTTCGCGATTATAGCCGAGTTAACAACAGCGCGCCAGTCTTTTCTAATGTTGGCAAGGTGGCGTCAATTGGAGATTCCAAGCGAAGCCAGGTCCTTCTCCACCAGGTCTTTCCAACGGAGTGGAGGTCTTCCTCTTCCTCTGCTTTCCCCGGCGGGTACTGTGTCGAACACTTTCAGAACTAGATTGTTTTCGGCCCTACGTACGACATGGGAGGACTTTACTTTTCAATTGCCTACATAGTCCGAAGTAGCATCTGTTGGCAAGAGATATTCTGCGTTAGATTTCGAGGCTGACATTGTTAGCAGTAAAATGAGAGCCAAGTCGCGAGTACGACGACTGTTTGTTTGATAACTGGCTTTGCTTCCTCATCCATTCTGGAGAAGGTAGAATTAACGACGCTGGTGAGGAATATAATATATATAATGTTGTTGTCCGTCCTTTGGTAGCAATAAACATGTTCAATTTTGAACAAAAATTAAATTCGAGGAAGTTGAAAAAAGTTACAGCTGTTCAAATATGAGTGAAAATAATGAAGAAATTCGCTTTATTTCGAAATTTTTTGTAAAAAAAAGGGGAGAATGCCACACAAGCCACCAATGAAATTTGAGAAGTTTACGGTTGGTGTTCGTGTAGCACAACAATGGTTCGCTCGCTTCCGCTCTGGAAATTTCGATGTGAACGATGAACCTTGCTCTGTTCGACCTATTGTTGAAAAAGTCGATGAAATTATGGAAAAGATTGACCAGGACCGTCTCATAAGCAGCCATTACATCGCTAGGGAACTTTACATTCTTCATCAAAAGGTTTTGAATCTTTAAAGAAAGGCTGACTACTATGAGAAACTCGATGTTTGGGTACCACATGAATTGTCAGTGAAAATTCTAATGGGCCGAATTAACATCTGCGATTCTTTGCTGAATCGAAATGAAATCGAACCATTTCTGAAGCGAGTGATGCCAGGAGACGAAAAGTGGATTATATATAACAATAATGTGCGAAAAGCATCATGTTCCAAGCGTAGTGAAACTGAGCAAATGGTCGCAAAGCCAGGAATGATGCCACGAACGGTTATGCTGAGTGCTTGGTGGGATGGTAAGGAATCATCCACTATGAGCTGCTCCAGCCTGGTAGAACGATTGATTCTACATTTTACAATCAAAAACTCATTGCTTCAGCAATCGAAAAAAACGGCCAGAACTGATCAACAAAAACAGCTTCGTCTTCTATCAGTACCGCATACATCTTTGATAACTCGGCAAAAACTGGGAGAGCTTGGCTAGGAAGTTTTGATGCATCCAGCATATAGACCTGACCTTGCACCATCGGACTACCATTTGTTTCGGTCAATGCAGAAAATCCTTAATGGAGTAAAGTTGGCTTCAAGAGAAGCCTGTGAAAATTACTTGTCGCAGTTTTTCGCCGAGAAATTAGAAAAGTTTCACACTGATGGAAAAATGCCTCTAGCGGAAAAATGGCAAAAAGTGGTCGACGAAAATTGTACATATATTTGGTTCATTAAAAATTGTTATAAATATAAACAGTTGAAGTTTGATTAGACATACGAAAAGACTTTTTCGATTAACCAATATTTCTTGAAACGTGCTACTAAACGACGAATACTTCTAAAAATAGTTAAATAGATAATCATGCAAAACACACAAACAATTATTGCAAATAGTGGAATCGAGTTAGTGGAAGCTGGTTATCCGAGCGCTCAACCTCAAGTCCATAGAATATCAGAGTTTCGAACCAAAACAGCACATATTGCTTTTAGGCTTTTAAGCTCGTTGCCCTTATTCGCTGTTTTCTTTTTATACCCTCCACAGGGTATATTAAGTTTGTCACGAGGTTTGTAACACTCAGAAGGAGGCGTCATAGACCTTATAAAGTATATATATAAATGATCAGTATGTTGAGCTGAGTCGATTTAGCCATGTCCGTCTGTCTGTCCGTCTGTCTGTATATATACGAACTAGTCCCTTAGTTTTTAAGATATCGTTTTGAAATTTTGCCAATGTCATTTTCTCTTCAAGAAGCTGCTCATTTGTCAGAACTGCCGATATCGGCTCACTACAACATATAGCTGCTATACAAACTGAACGATCGGTATCAAGTTCTAGCATGGAAAACTTTTGCATTTAACAAGATGTGTTCACGAAATTTGGTATAGATTATTTTATAAGGCAGCAATGTAATCTCCGAAGAAATTGTTCAGATCGGCTTACTATAGCATATAGCTGCCATACAAGCTGAACACATAGTTACTAAAAGAAATGCACCTGTGAAGGGTATATTAGCCTCGGTGCAGCCGAAGTTAACATTTTTTCTTGTTTGTTTTTGTTTTTGTTTTTGTATTTTGTTGAAGGCAACATTAATTGCTGATAAAATATTTATGACTTATCCTAACAACTATTGATGATTAAACTTGTATACATACATACATATGTCCGATGTATAATAATTCATTGTGCTTATCAATTAAACAAAAAGTCACTTATGAATTATTCAGTTGTTTCTTATAAAATTATAGCACATGTATATTATATACGAGGTGTGTTCAAAAAGTATCGCGAATCGTAACTGACAGTTTTCTTCGCTGGCAGCGGCGTGGTGCATCATGAGTTCTTGCCACAGGGAAGAACGGTCAATAAGGAATATTACCTGCAAGTTATGCGCAATGCTATGGGGAAGAACAAAAATTGGCTTTTGCACCACGATAACGCCCCTGCTCACACACATCGTTGCTTATGCGCGACTTTTTGACCAAAAACAACACACTAATGATGCCGCAGCCACCGTATTCCCCAGATCTGGCCCCCTGTGACTTTTTCTTGTTCCCTAAACTGAAGAGGCTCATGAAAGGACGACGTTACGTTTCTCTTGGCGAGATAAAGACGGCATCGAAGGAGGAGCTGAAGAAGATAAAAAAAAATGATTTTTTGAAGTGCTTCGAAAATTGGAAAAACCGTTGGCACAAGTGTATAATATCTCATGGGGGTTACTTTGAAGGAGACAAAATAAATATTCATGAATAAATAAATAATTTTTGAAAAAAAACACAAAATTCCCGATACTTTTCGAACACATCTCGTACAGTTAGTCACCTTAGTAAGTAGACACTACATATGTATATCTGCATTGATGCATGATTTATTATTCATTATCGGAATTAAAGTTAATGGAATTTCTATGAAGATTCCAGTATTTTCCATTATTATGAAGTACGAAGAAATAAACCTTTATGTAAAATAAACCGCACCCGACGGATTCCATAAATTACAAGTTTCATATATATTGTAGCGAATGCTATAAATAACACTGTGGACTAGACATTACAGTACAGTTAAACACGTATAGCGATGCAAAACCGAACTAATAAAATAAATAACAGGAATTTCTAGAGTACAACAAATTTTAAAAAAGTTTACGAGAAATACATATGTAAAAATTTGTCCAAAACTACTATTTGAAAATTTGAAAATTTCCAGAAAACTTTAAGAGTAAAAGCGCCATAGCATGGATTCAAACGCTTGTAGCTGGAAGCAGCCTTCTAAACATTATAAGCCTTATGGAAGAGCACGTACGGATATAAAGAACAAAAAGACTTTGAAAGAAGATAAAAAACAATGTAATTTGGTGAAGCAGCATCCGCAGCTGTACGACAAAGAACATAAAGGTTATGGTCAGAAAAATACTACAGATGAGGCATAGTTATAGATTATATTTATGCAAGAGTATAAAAATGCATATTCCTTATTGAGATGCATTTAAGCTACCAACTCAGAGTTCTGACTTCAGCTCATAACCTTGAAAATAAATTAATTATTCCAAGTATTTCGAATACTTTGCAAATTCGTATATGTTTTCACAGTTACGATTTGAAGTAATTACTCTGAGTTAATGTCTCCCTGAGCCCGAGAAGTATTCATAAAGGGAGTAATGCATTGCACACTCTCAAAAATTAAGTCTCTAAATATGTGACTAATTCTCAAACATATTCACATATAGTATATACAAATTTTCAAATAAATAAAAATTAATGCATACTAGGGTGCTTCCATAAAAAATTTTGAATTTTTTTTCAACTCTTACCCCCTCAAATATTAGTGATTGATAAAACAAAAAACCTTCCACAAGCCAGGCGCTGTAGTTTGACTCTAAGGGGTCGCTATTTTTTTTAGGTTCCCATTCATTTAACATAGGAATTTTTGTTTTTTTTCATGCAAACTAAAATTTCACCAATTATTTTTCAAATTTCTCAAAAATAACCATGACATATACAGAAAGTTGACTTTACGAACTCTAAAAATTTCTGCGACAAAGTTTGATTACCTCAATCAGACGATTAAACGTTTTGAATTGAAATTTGGAATTTTTTCAATAAAAATAAATAAAAATAAAAAAAATTTCTGAGTGTAATAATTATTTTTTTGATACAATGCATACATTGTATGAAATTGTGAGCTGATGCATACATACGGCATTTATACCTAATGGAATCTGCAGTTAGCTATAAAAAAGCTAAAGCACGTACGATTACGATTTTGATTTTTACATCATTACATGTATTTCTATGTGTTCCCATATTTTATTATGAAATAATAATCAGTACAGGCAATTTAAAGAGCTGAAGGTATGAGAGTTTCCCTAATGGACTCTATCCCCAGTCTTCCAAGCTGCGAAGAAACATCGTACGATGAACCAGCAATTTTATAGCTTCGTCATTATAGTTGATAAATTAACATTATATTTTGTACGGAATTTATCGATGGCAATTAAAAATATTATTCAAAAACTAGTAATAACTAGGGTGTGTAAAAAATCACGAATATTTTGTTTGCCTGGCTCTTAGATACCTCTACGAAAATCACTCCATCTAACATACCAGCTCTTACTTGTAATGGGAAGGTCTTCCGCTTTACAATTTTCCTTTTTTTTCTTATTTTCAGATAGAAAAAGAAAGAAAAATATGAATCCAACGACTTGAAAAAATATTCACAGATTTTATAGGTAATTGCATTCTACACATTCTAAAGGTGTTGGTGTCTAAGCAACTATCAGAGTACCAAGCGAAAAAAAATTTACTCTTGCCCACCCTAATGAATAATACACTGTATAAATACTTGTAATATCCACGTCCCGCACGCAAGAAAATATAGCAGTCGATGTTTTGCCAAATTTTGTTTAGCGATGAGACCCATTTCCGGGTATGTAAACAAGCAGAATTCCCGCTTGTGAGACAAAGACCAACCTGAAGAGATTCAAGAGCTGCCATTTCATCCAGAAAAAACAACGGTTTGGTGTGGTTTGTGGGCCGGAGGAAACATCGGTCCATATTTCTTCAAATATGGTTGTCGATGCGATGATAACCGAAAATTTTATAACCGACTATTTGATCTTGGTGACATTTGGTTTCAACAACACGGCACGACTTCCCACACATCGCATCAATCAATTGATTTATTGAGAGAACACTTCGGTTAGCAGATAATTTCATGTTTTGGACTGTTCGATTGACCACACCGTTAAAAGTTTGAAGTCCAAAGTCTATGCGGACATTCTCTCTTCAATTCAGCACTTGTCATTCGTCAGTTAACAGTCGAAATGCTCAAACGACTTGTCAAAAGTTGAACTCAACGGATGGACCATCTGAGACGTAGCCACGGCCAACATTTAAAAAAGGTAATCTTGAAAAATTAAATGCCAAAGAATGTTTTTTCGAATGATAATAAACATTCCCCCATAAATTTGATATTTCTGTGATTTTTCTTTAAAAAATTAGGAAATCTCGAAGTGGATCACCATTTATATATGACTGATTCTCAAAATAAGTATTTACCCTAGTTATAGTGGTTATTTACTCGTTGAATTTTCTTGCTGGGTAGCTGCTTTCGATCATGCAAGATTATATACATACATATGTGGCGTGATCATTATTGGTAGAGTGCGTAATGGAAACTTGTTCGTGAGACAACTATCTGGCCGCCATCTTGCGCTATTCAATGGGTGGAGCTGTAAGAAAAGACGTGATCTCTCTCTCTCTTGCTCCCTTGAATTTGGCTATGCGTGAGGAGAAAGACATTGCATGACTAATTTGTTGTTTTTTTTTTGTGTAAACAGGTGAGTTGGCCATTTGAGCTTCATAGCAAGTTAATTCTCGTTCTCTTTTATGTGACAATGGCGGAATTATAACCAATGACAATGTGTCCATGATTATGTATGTATTTGAGTTTGCTAACAGAGCAGTTTAAAAGGTGAAATATAAAATATGTCATGAGAGAAAAATATTCGGAAATTGCAAACATTTTTATTGCATGTGGGAGTTCATAAGCGAAGTGTTTAACAATACTAATCAGAGAAATTTATTGTCCATAATATATATATCTAATATATACCTTAGATAAATTATATATATATATACATATATACAAGCATAGTTATATTTTTTTTGAACTATTAAAGATATATTTCGCTTATGTATTCTGAAATTGATGGAGCTCCCTATAAGTATGCTACGATTGTTGTTCAACTTACATTGCGTTTTTGTTCGGGCATAGAAATAATCAATTTAATTAAATAATATTAAATTTCAAATTGGAGCCATAAAACAACGTTAAGTTAAAAAATTATATAAAAATAATAATGAATAATAAGAAGAAAAATATTTAGTAATTTTTAAATAAGAAATTAATAGCCAGTATTGGCACCTTACTGTAATTGATATTTTAATGAAATAAAAGAGAGTTAAACAATAATAAGAAATTGCAAAAATTTTAAATATTGTAAAAATATACATTTACATTGTTTTACGGAGTTGCCAGCTGATTATAAAAAAATAAATAATTTAAAATTTATATTTGCAAATTCGCCACAGAATATGAGAAATATGCATATATTTTCGAAATTCGAATTTCAGTAAATGCTGGTATGGAGTTGCCACACTTTGATGAAAATTTTAAAAATGACATCTGCCATTTGCCAGTCAAATTTAAAATGTAAGTAAGAGTATTTCTGTGGAAATTTTAAAAAATAAATGCTAGTATGGAGTTGCCACACTAATTGAAATTATAGATCGTATTTAGTATAGAAATATAGTCACACTTTGATGAAAATTTTAAAAATGACATCTGCCATTTGCCATTCAAAATTTAAAATGTGAGTAAGAGTATTTTTGTGGAAATTTTAAAAAGTAAATGCTAGTGTAGAGTTGCCACACTAATTGAAATTATATATCGTATTTAGCACAGAAATTTGAAAATATACAATGTGAATTGTATTTTTATGAAAATTTTAGAAATTACAGTTTATTACTTTGCCATCTGATTTGAAATTACAAAAAAAAAAACAAATAAAATAAAAATAAAGTAAAAGTGATACAACCCTTAAATAAAAATTAGTTTATTAGAAATACTCGTCTGATTTACCACAAAATATTGCTATCTAAAAATGAAATGGTTTGTAACTCATTTTTAAACAAAAAATTAATAAAAGCTTAAAAAACTCTTTGGTTTTAAATAAGTATTGTTTTATGGAGTTGCCACCTGATTATAATTAAAAATGTCTTAAATCTGAATTTAGTTACATATATGAAAATTTTAAATATTTAGAAAATTTAAAGTGTTTTATGGAGTTGCCAGATTGATTTATTTCATTAAAAAATATCTTTATATAAAAACAAGTGTACCAATTTCACATTAAAATGTCTTTATAAACTTGCATTTGCTTTCAAAACCCAAATTTCAACAAATGACAGTATAGTGTTGCCACATTTTCAAAAAATACTAATAAATATTTAGTAAAGAAATTTCAAAAAATAAAATGTGCGCATGAAAATGGTGTTTTTGATAAAAGTTTTATCGCCAAAATAAATTGTTATGGTGTTGCCAACTGATTTTAATAAAAAAAATAAAAACATTGCAACATTTATAAAAGATATGTACATATATGTATATGCGCGTGCAGAAAGCAGTTTAAGAAAAAAAGTTTTGTGAGTCATTCAGAGAAAAAGGGTTGCCAACTGTTTTGAAATTAAAAAAATATAAAAAATGTAATGTTTCAGTATATTTTAGTTGCCTTGGTTTACCACGTCCATGTCACTGCTAGTCTTCATGAGTCTTCTTTAAAAGTTACAATAAGTCCTTCCAGCAAATTGATCAAGCGGATCCACATAAAACCTGAGATAAAGTAGCATTTCGAGCGTTGACCTAAATATTAGTTTTCCACAGAGACATTCAAAGATCCCCGCGATGTTTATCTGAGCAGCACAATATGAATGTGGATCGCTTCTTATACGAATTATTGACTATAGACTATATATGTATATACATACTATATATTATATATGTATATATTCATTGCGATATTCCTCAATCCATTAGACAGTTAGCTGTTCTATAACGACTTAACAATTTTGAGACCTCGTATTTATGAGGTTATCAGAGTTGGAACCAAATCTAAGCACTTCGCGCGAAAGTCTGTTCCAATAATATTCCCAGGCTTCCGGTGAAAACATTGCCCCTTCCAGGAAGACGTTATTATCTTGGACAATTATTACACATCCTTACAATAATAATTCGAGCAAATAAGTACAAATTCGCTTACAATTTATTTATTCATGAAAACTGAACATGGATCACTTAGAAATAGACACATACAATATATGGTACATATTATCATACAAAATTAAATAAAAACCTCAAAAATTAAATTCAATTAAAACAACTTAAGCACTAGCACTCTAAAGCTACAATTTACCCAAAGCATTAAAAACAGTTGAACTAGTCAAACACACATGGTAACTAAAGTAGAATGGACGCTCAGTCGTCCAACAGCTCCTGCTTGACGGCATGACTGGCGGCGGCTGGTGTGGACGAGGCTGAGGCATAAGTGGTGGATGAAGAGGGTATGGCGCCGTTGACCATATTGGTGCGCAGCAGATTGGCGCTGGAGCGCGTCATAGCGCCACGATGCGCACTAGCCGAAGCCGGCGATGCGGCCGTTGTTGGTGGGGTATTAGCGGAGTGGCGCACCGTCGAGGAGATCGAAGCGACATTCTTTGGTAATGCGGTCATAGCGGTAGTGCTGGACGCTACTGCAGGACTCTGTAGCAAGGTGCTCAGACGACGTAATATCGCCAAGTCCGCGGCATTCACGACGGTCATTGCGGTGGGTGACGCGGTGTTCAACATATTTGAGGGTGAGGCATAGCCGGAAGCCGAAGGCGAAGTAGCCGGTGTCGGTCTGGGTGTGGGTGTGCGTCGTTTATTGCTCGATGTGTAGCCATTCGTATAGCCATTGCTTAGCGGTGTGCCATTGCTGCTGGCAAATGATATGGCTACCGTTATGTGTGCTATTTGAATGCGACGGCCGACGCGCTGTGCTGCTGGCATGTGCTGTGCTCTCGAATATCTCACCGATTACTTCGTAGATACGTTTCTTGAAAATGATCTTTTGACGGAAATCCATGGCCTTCATTTCGGGCAATAAGCCTTGCAGAAAAGCGGCATCAAAATCGGGATCGGGTGTGCAGAGTTCACTGGGTTGCGGCTGTGTGGTAGAAATAATTATAAAATTATTGAAAAGAGTTTAGCAAGTTAGAAAGTTATAGCTCACCTTGATATCGCGCTCTTGTTCCACTTCGGCGCACATCATGGACTCGGCAGTGCGCAAGCGCTTTTTGAACGGATATAGTGGCACCACTGGCACTTCGGCCACAATGCGCTC
Organism: Bactrocera zonata; assembly: GCA_037783105.1. NCBI lineage: Eukaryota > Metazoa > Arthropoda > Insecta > Diptera > Tephritidae > Bactrocera > Bactrocera zonata. The sequence continues at coordinate 64,955 of JBAWJQ010006665.1, read as the reverse complement.
CACTTCCATGGCTTCGATCGGCGGTGTCGCTACCAGCTGCTGTTGTTGTGGCAGTGACACAGGTTGTTGTTGTTGCATATGTTGCGACAGCAGCGGCAGCGGCGAGTTTTGCACTGGCAATTTACGTTCCGTCGCATCGGCTTGCATTTCATCCGTTGACTGTTGCTGGCACTGCACCATTTGTTGTTCTCCCTTGCCCGATTGTGTAGCCTCATCTCCGCTACTGCTGGGCGCACGTTCCTGACGTGAATCATCTTCGTCAGTGTGGCGCTGCTGTTCCTCCTCCTCTTCTTCCTCTTGTGCCGCCATAGCGACAAAGCCGTCAAAGGACTCCTCACCAATGGGCACTTCAATCATTTCGCTCTTCTCATCGGCCGACGTATAATAGTTGGGACGACGTGACACCGGTATGCCGGGTGTTATGTGACGTGCAAGGAACTGTAGCTCTTCGTGTAGGTAATATGGTTTGGTACGATTCGCGCTGGACGGTATTTTGTTGACGTTGATTGAACGCGCAAAAGAGGTACGTATGTTGCGCCAGCGCTCTTTACATGAAGGAACTGGAAGGAGTGGAAACAGAGATTAGTATGCATGTGATTCTACGTAGTTAATAAATAGTTTTAGTGGTGTGCAGTTTGAAGGTTAGAGCTCGACGCAGTATGGGAAATGTTTAAAGCCAGAAGGAACTGTCAAACTGTATGCCAAAAAAAGGTGAAATATTTAAGAGTTTCAGCTGGCCTCTGCAACTGTAAGTTATCTGTATCTAAGCCAGCTTTATACTGCTTCGAAAATTGGAATCTATGGACGCTTCGCCTTAGCCACTACGATTCAGCGAGGACTATGGTTCTAGCGTAGAAAATATTGTCGTCACTCTTCTTTCGAAACTTAAAGATCTGATTTTCGCATTTCAGCGAGAACTCGTGGTTCTGGCAAATGGAAATTATATGTTGTCAAATTCTTATCATAATCGATCAGTTAGGGTCAGTGAGACTGTTCTTAGTCTTTTTTTGAGTACCAGAATAAGACACGCAATGACCAACTGTTGAAGCAGAAGTGAGTTCTTGTACAAGAAGCTACTACCTAAATCTGTGTCTCGTTGCAGTTCGGAGAGTTGGTAGACCACGAGTGTAATGGTTTGTTGGTATATTGTAGAGATTCGTATCTAAAATTTGGAGTCGATGGTGATTAGCAGCTGAATATGGCAATTATTGAGTATGTAGAGCCATATCAGAGAGCATTGTTTAACTTCCCAGTACCAGTTAAGAATCTTTAATATTTCTATAAAGAATCACAAGAAAATATCAGTCTTTTATAGAACTATGATAACGCAAAATAGAAGCAGACTCCATTATGATGTGAGTTCGAATATTTCTTGTACTTCAGACAGTTCAGATCTTGGGTCGAAGAAAGGTAACCTGGTCTGGGATAAGAATGAGGGTATATCAAAGCACCCTTTCGGGTCAAGTTAAGAGTCTACAATATTTATAGAACGTAAAATAGGAGTTCGCCTTCACTATAATGTGAGTTCTAATCTTTCAGATAGGTCTTTGCTTCCAGATCTTACATGGAAGAAAAATAATGTAGTCTGGAATAAGAATGAGATTATATCAAACCACACTTTTCGATACTAGCAACGAACCTTCAAAGTTTCGATGAAAAATCACAAGATTACTGAAGTAATCGGTGGAACTAAGATAACCTTAAAGTTCTTATATTTCGGAAAGCTTCAATATTCTTACAATCCAACTCTTATGTCGAAGGGAACTAAGGGTTAAAGGAACTTGGATAAGAAACTATGGAGCTTCTCTAACGGTTTTACAAAGTGAGAGGATTTCTGAAGAGAATTCAGTTCAGAAAATTAATTTACATTAGTTCAAGAGCTTCTCCAACGCTTTTAAAGTATAAGAAGGGTTCTGAAGCGAATTATTACTTTGCAACTTTGCTTCATTTCAGGTAAGAAATGTTGAGTTTCTCGATAACAACCAACTTATTCAGCTACGCCGTAGTAAGATACTCAAACCCCACGACACATTTGCACTTCGGTAAAAGTGAAAAGCACACGAATGCAATGCAAGCAAGCCACACAGCTGAGAGACGGTATACTTACATATATACAGTAATATATTATATATGTATATGTTGCATGCGCATGTGTGTACGTGACCGAGTCACCGGCATTTCCGCTGCACGACAGCGCCGCACAAATGTTGCCCCCGCTGCTATTCATTGCCATTGTTGGCAGCAACACAAAGCGCCAACAACGGCTGAACGAACAGACAAACACAACGAAAAAGGAAAAACAGCGAACAGAAAAAAGTAAAACACAGCGCGCTCAGCAGAAAGAGGCGCAAAAACAAACCAGCGCTGAGAGCAGAGCGAGCGCAAACAAAGACTGTGAGAGTGAACGAAAAACAGAGCGCACAAGCGCGCGCAAGAGTCCGAGCATAATTTAAACAAGCAAAAGCAATAATAACAAAGCAGCGACGCGACGGCAGCGACTAACGAATAACAATACGGCACAACACATTTTAGCGCCGACAATGTAATGGTCAAAAACAACAACAATAAAAGCTTATATGTAAATTTATAATCTGCATTATGACGATAGCAATAACTTGGCAGCGCATTAAATTGCTGATTAGCGCTGTATGCTAGGCGGGTTGTCAACGACAAAAGACAAGCGCTGCTGCCAGCGTCCACGCCGGCTTCGACGTCGCGACAAAAACGCGCGCACGCGTCGGCCATAATAATGGCAACAAAGTGCGCGCAATTGACACGCTGACTGTTTGACTGTCGGCGCTTTGCCACACCAAGCAGTGGTTATGAAGCGACATAAAAAACAAAGGCCGCTACAACAACAACAATAGCAAGCGCATGTTGTCAACCAACAGCAAGGCGAAACAACACGTCATGACAGCTGCAAGTAGGCGGAAAAGGTTTTCGCCCTGCAGGGAGCCGCAAGCGAGCGCCAGGCTAGTATGTTAATGTTTTTGCTTTTGTTGTTGCTGTTTTTTTTATTGCATTCATGCAAATGTGTTGGCTACTGTTCGTACGCGCACGCAAACGCGCTTAAGTTTGTTAGCTTAAATGCGCGTTTGCAGGCAAAGAGCTATTTATTTTTTATGTACTTACTTGAGTCATCCATTTCCTTGGAAATCTTCACCCACGCCTTATCGACCACATCCTTTTTCAGGTAGTGCGGATGCGAGCGATCGTACATGCAGGGGTAGCGCTCGACTAGACGGCAGATTTTCGCGTTAATTTGATAATTATCCGGTTTGGAGTCGTTCGGTGTGGACAGCCTCATTTTGCTTTGGTAATTTGCTGCGACAAAGTTTGTTGTTTTTGTTGTGGCAATGCAATAAAATCTCACATACAATGTGCGCTTGCAATATATATGTACACACACACGCGCGCAGACAAGCGCAATAAAATCACTAATAAACACTTGCGACTGACGCGTTTCAGCCGCGCGGCGCACAAATGCTGTCAAAGCGCTAAATTTTATGAAACTGCCAGAACGCGCTAAACAAGAATGCGTTTTATTTTATAAAAAGTTATATTTTGTAATTGTATATTTATGTCAACGCTTAGTAGCAACAGTTGCAGCAGTTCACTATATAATTTTATTTACAGAGCGCACACCGCGTACACACACGTCTCCGCAAGGCGCTCGATACAAATGACGCAGACGGCAATGATGAAATCACCGAACAGCAACGCGCTGGTGTAGCAACTGCAATTTCGCAGCACAGCAACTTGCAATTGTGGTCAACAAATGGCGGAATGAACAAACGAACCAACGCGCCAAACGATAACAAATGACTGAAGTGGCGGCGCACACACACAAACAATGCGCGCTCTACAAATACGAAATATATATGGATGTATGTTTTGATTTAGGTACGCGCTGTGACGACGCTGGCAATCGACGAAAAAAAGCGAGCAACAGCTACAACGGTAGACGAGCAACTGAATGCGAAATGTGCTGTGCTGAGCTAAACTGGGCTGAGTGCGGTTGGTTGAGTTTCTCGTGTGTGTGTACAGCGGGGCGGCAGCAGCGATTGCTTGTCGCTGTCTGCTGCAAAGTGGTTGCGGCGAGAGTGTGGCCGGGACACAAGAGAGGTAAAGCAGTAAATATGTGTGTACGCGCGTGCATGTGTACGAGCAGGCAGCAACAATAGCCGAGCAGAAACTGAACGAAACCATTAAGTAACGTCAACAACAAAGCAAACGTCGCTGACAATATAGCAACACCAGCTAGCGGCTGGCTGTACGTTGTTCGTTGGTCAAAGCAATGACGCGTTGACGACCACAATCAATACATAATATACCAGCGCATGCAAAGGCAACAGCGCTTATACATATACACACGCACATAAGCATGAGCGCTAGCGCGCGACACTTGCTCCCGACTACCTGGCGCAAGTCAGCTTAACGACAGTGGTCTATGCTGCTTGCGCCAGCGCCAATGCTGCTGCGCCTGTTGTTGCTGCAGCTGAAAGCAAAAGCGACACGATAAGCGCACAATATAGTATAGCAAGTATGTGTGTACAGTTGTAAATAATTGTGTGCGCGGCGCGCAGTGTGTGGAGGCGACGTTGGCGGCCAGCCGGGTGCAGGCAATGGCAACAGTGTTGCTGTGGCGATGACGGCAATGGCAACGACGGCGACAAAACAACAGCATGTACTCTACACAATAACAGCAACAACAAGCGCAAAAACAGCTGCTGCAATAACAATGTTGTTGTTGTTGTTAGTTGTTCGTGTGCTACGGCGGCGTTATGAATATGGCTGCGCGTCAATGAAAAGGCAAAGTGGCGATAGCAGGAATAATGGTGCGTTGTGAATTGTTGTATTTTTTGTTGTTTTGTACTTGGCTAGGCGCAAACAAATGTATGTATGTATAATGAAAATAACAATTGTGCGATAAAAAATTAAATGAAAAGTGTCAACAAAATTGGCAAAATGCGAAATTTGTCAACACTCCAAACAAGCTCAGGTGGCTAATGCGAACTGGAGCAAACTGGACTACGCAAACATGCCTAAAAACATACCTACATATTGTATGTACATACAAATGCGAATTAAACAATAGTAAAAAAGATACTAATGTGAGGTAAAGCCACCAAAAATATTCTAATTAGCTTGAAGCAAATTTTTCTCAGGCGTTAGAAACTGTTTATGAGAAAAAATGGCTTAAATCAAACGAACAAGCATACATACCCTACACAATACATATATGTATGTAATGTATGTATATACAATATACTTATGTATGTACTATACATATGTATGTATGTATGTCTGTACGTATATCTCATTCTCTCGTAGTCTATATACACATATTCGGCAAAATGATACCAAAATTCTTCATAAAAAGTCGCCTGCATTCATATCCGCTGAAAAGTCTGACAAGGTCATGTTATTCAAGGTCACTTAGTGGGTACAGTAATGACCTTTAAATTATCTGTTCGTCACCGTTTCAAGGTTACTAGCAACTAATATGCAGGAAACTACAAATATTGCAACACTGTACCACGAAGCGAAAGCCGCCTCTCTTGTAAGAGTCACTATACAATCGTGAGAGAGAGTACTCTTCATAAAAACAGCTTGTTTTTACATTACCGGAATAAGATATCAGACTTATTAGCGGTTGCCTTAAGTGAATCAAAGATAATCGGTTCGTCACTCTTAAGACTACAATGGATCAGACAACTTAATTAGATGGTAAGATAAAGTATATTCATAAATGAGACTTCTCTCTATCTATCATATCTCTATCTCTAACATACTATATAAGAGAAACATAATATTCCAGACGAGATGAAATCCCTTTAAAGGAAATCCGCTGTCGGGAACTTTCCATCAGCTTCAGTTTAAGTTTTCTGACCACTGTGGCGTCTTCTGAGTTGAAGTGGCTGCCGTAAAGGCAACAAAAGATCTACTGCTCGGGAACACAGTCCGTTTTTGTAGTTGTTATAGCGGCAAAAAACCTTCATGAAGTAATTTTGAGTAAAGGTACCGAGTTGACAGTCCTTGGCCAGATAAGAATACGGGTCCGAACCGATTACTTAGACCCAACTGTGGCAGACAGCAACGTAGCCTACTTCAGAGTGGTGGCTACCAACTCCAATAGTATGGGGCCGTTATTAGCTTTTAGTTCGCTGAGTGTGCGCACAAAACTAACGAAAAGATGTCTAGACTCCATATCTCTACCATCGAGTTATTTTACTCGTATGATTAGACTGGTTTTGGTGAAAGTTGTAAAGTTCTTCTGGCCCATGTTAGATCGAAGAGGTTCAGAGAACTTTTCGCTTTCACCTTTCAGACGTTCTAGGAGTTCTGACTAGCAACTGTTCGAACGGGATTCATGCAATTGCTGCATTTTATGATTAGACTGGTTTGGTTGACTGACCACAACGGCATTGCAGGAAACTGTAATACTAAAGAGCTTATTGGACAGGCTCCGAATAACTGCGGAATGGGAACGGGTGGAAACTCTTTTGGCTGCTTGTGCTTCATTACTGGAATGGTGGACGTCAAGTCAAACCAGTAAGTTTCTGGCCGAGGTTAGGTCGTAAGAGGTTCTGGGAACTGTTCGCTTTCACCTTTCAGTGGTTGTAGGAGTTTTGACTAGAATTTGTTCGATTGTTATCATGCAATAAGATTAAATATCTAACTGGACGCCAGCTGCTTCAGCTGTTTGGCAGAAGATCTCAATACTTCTCTCTCGAATGCACAACTCGGATGTGATACTTTGAAACATTCAGGTGAATAGCGAAGTTTTTATCGATACTTGATATCCAACTGCATGAGTTTTTCGTTTGGCAGCTCGAAAGAGTGTACGTAAGAGTGTCTAAATGTGATCAAATGCAATGCTGACGTATCAGTCACTAACCTAACCTAACTCTGCTTCGCTAAATCCATATCTTACACAGTCGTTTTAACCTGGGACTCCCCTTACAAAGATTAACAGCTTCCTTTTTTATTTCATTCATCTATTATTTCATAGTAGCAGCCGTTTTGCGGGTGTTATCTCGACGAATATAGATCAAACTCTACAAGTCACTAATCATCCCCGTTCTGCTAAATGGTGCAGAGTTATGAACGATGACAATACCTGATGAGTCGACGTTACTAGTTTTCTAAAGAAAGGTTATGTGGAAGATTTATGGGCCTTTGCGCATTGGTAACGGTGAATATCGCCGTCGGTACGACGATAATGACATAGTTCAGCGACAGTTCAGCGGCTACGCTGGCTAGGTCATGACGCCCGAATGAATAGAAGCCCTTCAGCTCTGAGAGTATTCGACACGGTACGCGCCGAAGGAACCAGAGGAAGAAGAGGACCTCCTCCGTTGGAAAGATCAGGTGGATGAGAACCTAGCAATACTTTAAATCTTCACCTATATCCAAAGTTGTGGATATAAAAGCTCCATTTCATTGCCTACAACTTTGTCGTATAACTCGTAGTTTTGCCGAAAATCGAGATGAACCGTGCTTAAGCCTGAAAAATTCAACCACACCCTTAACCTTCCATCTCCCGACCGCAGATCACACCTAAATTATTTTTCCTTTAATTTTTGTTATTGGAACTTTCACTTCAAAGTAGTTTTCAAAGGCGTCTGCACTGTTCTATGAGTGTCTAAAAATAAAAAAAAAGTGTATTTTCATTTTTGAGAATAATTTGTCAAATTAACCACTGAATTAAGCAGAGAAATCGTGACCCGACGGCAGCTAAAATCAACAACCACCGGCTGTTGTTGTACTTATCGCTGTCCATGCAAACAGCGCAAAACTTTAGGAAAAACTACGCCTGTGTCCTTGCGTACAAATACATACATGTACATATGTATGTACTTGTATGTGGATGCATTACTGTAACCCATCTCTTATTGTGAGTATGTGCGACAAAAAACGATTGCTGCTTTGCACACGGGTGATTTCATGCGGAAAACTGCCTAAATACGCTCATACACAAGCACATACCTATAAACATATATAAGTATTCATAGTTGCAATACATATCAACCCCCACTGAGTCGCGTTCTTAAATCGACCGCCCGTCAAGCCTGCGACAGTCCGCGTTGCAAAGTCGTTGAGAATATGAAATTTCTTTCCCTATCATGTGTACATATGTATGTAACAACTACGAGTATAATTGTCCTCGTGCGTACTTGCAACATAAATTGGAAAAATAACAACTCAAAAAAATCAGTGTCTATTTGTAAATAATATTTCCAAAGGGTAATGCAAGTACATAGATTGAAGATGATATATTCCGGAACTACTCACAACTAATTAGTTTACTGCGGTAAAGGATGGCTGGGAAACGTGCTTTCAAAATACGAAAAAAATAAACAAGTAAGGCAGAGTTAAGTTAGGGTATAACCGAACAATTCGTACTCTTGCAACTTTCCAGGAGTAAAACCAGGGAAGTACCTGCACGTGCATAGGGCTTGTTGGTTATATGGGATCCAGGGCTAGTTTCACCCTACTTTATTCATTTTATTAAGATAATTCACATATTGGCCGATATATGCGATACTTGGCAAAACCACCCAGAAGTTCGAAAATATTTACTTATATTTGTTATATGGGGACTAAGGGAAGTTTTAACCTGATTTAACAGATTTACGGTACACAGACATACTACTATCTGGAAAGGAATATCTCTGCATTTCAATTATAAATCTAACACATTGAGCAATATTTTCGGTCAAACGGCAACTATAGTTACTGGGGTCCAAATATTCCGGGCGCTTGAAGAATTTTGATTGGATTCAGACAATTTTTGGCCATAAAGTGGCATATACTAAATTGTGTACTAGAATGCTAAAAAATCGGTTGGAATTTAGAATTGTGTTATAGGGGAAGTAGGCGTGGTTGCAGTCCGATTTCGCCTATTTTCACACTGATCGTGTCCTGAGACATGATTTTTGACCTAAAAGTGGGCGGTGCCACGGCTATCATCCTATTTTGACAAGGGCTTGTGCCACCTCGATTGATACAATTTGATATCTCTGGCATATTTAGTTATTGATTTATCGCACTTTTAGTGGTTTTCATCAGAACCATTAAATGGGGAGTGGGCGGAGTTATTATCCGATTTCAACCATTAACTCATTAAGATACAGCTTATACGGACAGACGTACGGACCGACGAATGGATCAACCGGATTTCAACTTTTCTCGAGTAGTTTTAGGTGATGCGTACAACCGCTAAGTGAAACTATTTTACCATGCAGCAACATGTTGCAAGAGTAATAAAATAAAAAGACACTAGTGGCCTCTTTCTCATTGGTTATACTACCAAAGATCACTCTCGACTAAATTCCCGTCATGTTTGATTCAAATGATGTGAGAGTGTTTGAAAGGTTTTTGATTCAAATTACCTTCAAGTTTGATTCAAGAATGCTAGTATTTGTAAGCTGCGTCCGAATGGCTGATCGATTTTATAAAAAAGCTTTTTTCATATAGGAGGCCGATTGCTATACCATTTTTTACGAAACTAACAGAGAATGTTTTACGAACTTCTAGGTACGATCTTAAAACTAGACTTCTAAAGACCGAATATGGTTTGCATAGCGAGTTTTCGTCGTCAGCGCTCTTGACTCTTGACTTTCTATGATGTTTTCATGTTTCGATCGATAAATAGCATAAATGTATAAAGTGATCTTCAAGTAAGAGGTTGTCAAACAAAAACATATATGTATATGCATTTTAACCACGCATCAAGTTTTGATCTTTCCACAAAATTTGTATTTAAGGAAACGTAAACGTAAAAAATGGGATCTTAAGCCTAACTATTGACGTTTAAGGGGGTATTCTAGTCTAGAAGCATGAATTTCAGGTAATTTTTAAAGTGTCGTAAAAAAGACAATTATTAATTTTAGAAGAGTAGAAAAAAAAATTAAAAACTAAAAGAAGTAAAAAATTTCAAAAATTATGAGCAGAAGAAGTTGGGGGTCTCTAAAAAATTCCACGTGACCATTCCCATGATTTCAACCCGCCTAGTTATCTGAAACCAAAAAGAAAAAAAGATTATTAACCTAGAAGAATGTCCCAATGGGCGGAACTATGGAAAAGTGGGAAACAATTTTTTTTCACAAAATGGCGACTGCCTAAAGAAAGTTTTTTTGTATCACTTTTTCTGATTATTTCGATTTTTTTTTAAATAATAAAAATAAAAATTTGGGATGGGGCTAGTTCGAACCTTAGACCAGCCTATGGAGAAGACTCTATAAAATTTTCAAGTAAATCGGTCCAGTAGAATCTGAGAAATCGTGGTTATCGTTCCGAAAAAGTCAGTTTTGAGAAAAACGCGTTTAAAGTTTCGCGTTCCGGCCGAACCAGTTTGGATGCCGGGTCAGAAAAATGCCTATATCTCCGAAAATAATTTGAAGTTTGAAAAAGAATGTGTGTACAATAGTAAACTTTGAAAAAAAAAATAAAAGATATAAAAAAAAATTTCGATTTTTTTAAATTTCTAGACTAGAATACCCCCATAAAGTAATTTTCCATATACATTGATCAGAGTTCTTCTCTTCAGTTAAGTAATTTTAGTAGATAACTTAGTTGTCGTCTCTTAAAAGCACTTAGCTTTTCTTTAAAACTTGTCTATCGAAAACTATGAGGTCATCTCTTTGGATTTTGTTATCGCTTGAAGGATCTACGAAGTTTATGAACTCTGTTGTAGGTAAGGTATTGTAGAAAAGATCCTTCATAAAAATCATAGTTTAGAGGCTTCAATTCATAATATCTCTAAACAAAAGATCCGATACCCGATACGGCGGTATTCTCGTATTAATTGTGAAAGAAATTTCATAGCAAGAACTATAGTATAGTCATTGTTGGGGTTCCGATAGCTGCTTTATCAGTCTGATTTTCAACTTGCTGTTATAGAGTTCATATATTAATCTGCATAAGATCATTTCTATATATGTATTTAAATATATATGCCGATTCGTTTATAACGTGTTTTTCAATAAAGGGAGGCCTATCTGGGATGAAGCGCCAATATTTATATCGACTTTCGGACTTTGCACCCTGAAAGTGCTAGGTCTAGTGAATCAACTGATGGAGACTAATCTTCTGTAAATTCTCCGGTGCCGGTGATTTGGTTTTCACAGTTACAATAGGAAAAAAGGAGCGAGCTTAATATGAAATTTGGCAAACTTTACCACCTAGTTGACAGGAAATCCAAGCTATCAATACAAAACAAACTGTTATTACATAATCAAGTCTTAAAGCCAGTTTGGACTCATGGAGCCCAACTGTGGGGTTGCTCAAGTCAAAGCTGTATTGCCACCTTTCAAAGTAAGGTACTAAGGTCTTTAGTAAACTTTCCTTGGTACATTAGATCTACTGACCTGCGCCGTGATCTAGGCGTGAATTCAGTGGTAAATGAAATCTCCAAATTAGCAAAGTCTCACGAACTGAGGCTTAGACAGCACGTTAATGAGGAAGCCTCCAGACTCATCGAAACTGCTAGGTGAGAAATCCGGTTGAAACGCAAGAAGCCTTCCGATAACAGTAGCAACAAATGTATTTCTTAATATTTAGCTTTTAAGTATCTCTCTTAATTAATTAGACTAGAATTGTTGTTAGTATTTTACTTTTATATACTAGGTACAATGTAAAATAATAAATAAAAAAAAAAAAAAAAAATAGAAAACACCATCTAAGATTTACCGTATATTGTGAAGCTTCTCGTAATACAAACGTATGTACCTTGAAACATACATACATACATACAAATGTAGGTAGCTCCACAAAGTGCGAAAATTCTTAGTAATCTCGGGAAAAACAATTGTTTTGTTGCTAAAAATGCTTCGAAATTCGGTTGTGGCCTGCCGAATGCTTGGAATGTTATTGTCATTGTTGTTTGTTGTAGCTGCTGTTGTTGCTCGCCGGCTTCTTACCTGTTTTGTGTGTGGAAGCGGCGGGAGCATCGCTCAAGCGATTATATGACGGTTGTGTGTGTGCGTGTATATATGTGCATACATGTGTGTGTATTTGTGTCTGATTTTATGACCGACTAACTGAGTCGCGTAGCTGCTGCCGGCTTGCTGCGCTGAACAGCGTGCAATGTTAGCGTGCGTGTGTGTGTGGTTTGCCTGGGTTTGCTCGTATTTGGCCTAATGTCGGCACTTTAACACGAGTACACACAGACATACAAATACAAACAAATGCTTTTGTTTTTGCCACCGTCGTTGTTGTTCGCTCGCAACAACGTGCGTATGCACTGAGTTGTTGCTTTTGTGGTATACATACATTTTTTATTACAATTTTCATATACAAACAACAACAGCAACAACAAACTATATAGTAAGGCACGCCAGCAGCAGCTGCTGTTATTCGGTTGCCAGTTTTTGTCGCCCATTTTGCTGCCGCATTGTTCGTCTTACCGCATTTCGTCACACCCTTGCCGCGCTACCTTTTCGCATATTGTTCACATATTTTATTTGTTTTACTGTTGCTGCTGTCGCGCCTGCTGTCGCTGAAGTGGCGTTGTTGTGCCGCAGCCGACGTAAATGTTGTAGACATTTTGCCAAAATTTTTGTTATTTTCAACTTGGACCTCTAGTGTTGCCGTTAAAATTAAAAATTGGATTAATTACCGGATTATTGATAGACGATTTCTTGGTAAACTACTCTTGAGGTAATACTGCTTCTGGATGTATAGATTATGATTAGGTCAAAATAGGTTGTGTATGTTTTTTATTGTTTGTTAAATGATTTTATGCCTCATCTGGGGATAGGATCTTTCGATAAACCTGAAATTTCGAATTTTCTTGAACAATTTCGAAGCCGTGCACAAAAGTGAAACTTGAACACAGCGACAAAATTTGACACAAATTTGAGATCCCTGTTGGTAGACGCTGTAAGAAGTATTTAAAGGGTGATCCATGTCTCGATTCCCCACTTTTTTATTAAAAAAAAACGCAAAAATGTCACATTTAATTTTTTATGATTCGAAAGAACGTTCTTTGGAATTTATTTTTTGTAGATTATCTCTTCCAAATGTTGGTCGCAGCTACGTCTCAGATGATCCTATTATCGATGACCTGTTCGAGTATATTTTGCTCCCAGGCCTGAATCGAATCGGGATTGTCCGCATAGACCTTAGACTTTACATATCCTCACAGAAAAAAGTCGAACGGTGTGATATCACACGATATTGATGGCCAATCGACCGACCCAAAACGTAATACATATGTCTGCTCATCGAAGTGATCTCTCAATAAATCCATTGATTGATGTGTGGGAAGTGGCACCGTCTTATTGAAACCATATGTCACCGAATAGTCGGTTATTATGATGCCGTAACGGTGGCTATTAACGGTTACGTTCTCACTGGCAAAATTTTTGAAGATATATGGACCGACGATTCCACCGCTTCCACATATCTTTATATTCATTCATGCATTCATTTGCCTTTACTTCCTAGTTAGCCACTTGACGCTGTATTACAGGTACTGGCGTCATTATTTTGCTTCTCCTACTCTAACTCAGAATATTTTTGTTGTTATTGTTGCCGTTGGCGATTATGTGTGAATTGAATTGTAGCTGCTCACTTATTATAATCATTGCTATGTAACAATTTAGGTTATTATCGCGTTCTTGCTCATTGTTTGTCTTATCGCTGCGTGGCGAATGTACATACATATGCTTGCATATGTGTGTGTGTTTGTATGCTTATTTGTCATTGTTATTATTGCTCTGCTACAACAATGTATTAGAATATTTTGTTTTGTTGACTGTGCCGCTGCTACCTCAAAAAATAATTAAATAATGCCTGTATGGCTTGTTGTTGTTGCTGCTGTCGCGGAATCACACACTGCGCAGTATTTGTTGTTGTTATTGTAAAATAGCGTAAGTGTTATTATTATTTAATGTTATCGTGCCATATTGGCTGCAGGCGCTGACGAGTAGGTTGTAGTGGTTGTTGTTGTTTTATTTATTTGCCGGTCAAATATTCATAAAATTAGCTTACTACCACATACAGACACATTCATGAAATTTATACATACACAGATACAGATACATACATATGTATGTATGTGCATTCTAAGTACGTGAAAATTGTTGCTATTGTTGTTGTTATTATTAGCATCGCCGCCAAGCCTGCTATTGTTATCGCAACTTGTTGTTCCAGGCGTTCTTTTTTTCATATTGTTGTTGCTATCGCCGTCGGCGTCTCAATGCGTCAGCGTGCAGCTCCCACGAATTTGCTCGCCAGACGTTTGCTGCTGTCATTGTTTTTGTTGGCTTGTTCACGTACATACATATGTATGTATATGCATTTTTGTATATGCCTACATTGTTGTTGCTGTCATGCTGCTTGCAGTGCGCTCTTACTCACCCGCGCTACTTGTATTCGTGTATGTTTGCATGTGTGTATTCGTACACTTCCCTTCACCTGACCGTTGTCGTCGCTACATTTCGCCTTGCTTTTGTTGTTATTGCTATCGCAGACCATTTTCCCGCTTCTTTCCCGCTACAAAATTGTACACTTATCTTGTTGTTGACCGTTTGTTGTTGACCGTTTGTTGTTGACCGTTTGTTGTTGTTGTCTGCTATTGTTATCGCTACTGTCTTACACAAATACGTTCGCTAACGGCAATAAAGCGGCTGGTCAAGATTTCCAAAAATAATTTGGAGGCCAATAATATTACGTCTAAAAATAAAGCGAAAGCCGAGCGTTACTTACTCTCTTCTCCTAGTAAACATGGTGCTCTTAATACCAACCGAAATTAAAGAGAGCTTAAGCTGATCTCCAGAGCTTGACAAGCTTTTCTGAAATATGTATGTACTTATAATCATCAAGTGATTGTATTATGACCTTGCACCATCGACTCCTCAACGTTTGATGATCTGGTTTAAGACGATCCATTTGATAAGCAATTAAATACTCACACCAACTTGTCTAAGGAATACCAGATTATCTGAGAATTTCGTTCCGATTCAAGAAAGTTTGAATTATAGCCTCTATCCTCTTATTCTTCTCCCTAACTGGAGTAGACACCGCTTAACGGTTATAGCCGAGTTAACAACAGCGCACCAGTCGTTTTTTCTTTTCACGATTTGGAGCCAATTGGAGACTCCAAGCGAAACCAGGTCCTTCTCCACCTGATCTCTCCAACGGAGTGAAGGTCTTCTTCTTCCTCTACTTCTCGCAGCGGTTAAAACAGTGACGTTGGAACCAAGTCGCGAATGCGACGTCTGTTTGTTTGATGACAGGAGATATTTCGTCTTGCCCTCGTTCACTATCACACCCATTTGCTTTTCTTCTTTGTCCAACCTGGAGAAAGCATCGTTATCATCGGCGTACGCCAGAGGCTCTAAACTCTTACAGAAGATTGATTCTCCAGCAATAGATTGAAGAAGTCATACGAAAGGGAGTCACCTTGTATAAAACCTCGTTAGGTATCGAACAGCTCGGAGAGGTCATTCCCCATCCTGACGGAGCTTTTGGTATTGCCCAACGTCAGTTTACACAGCCGTATTAGATTTACGGGGTTAACCTCAACCTATTTGGAGAGGTTTCGCTAGGGGATCGTTTTTCGACTGTTGTACCAAAAATGCCTTCTTTGTCCACTTTGGCATTAAAATCGACAATTTTTGCATTACGCAACTCAGTATTATGTGGAGATTGTTGTTTCTTTTTCATAGGCGAGTGTGACGTTACCTTGAATAATTAGCTGTACGAAATTCCATGGAGACTTCTTGGCAAAAAAAAGTTTTTCATACAAGAATTTGATTTTGATCGGTCGAAATAATGACGATTCCAAAAAATGAGTGGCTTCTGGGAAAGAAAAAGATGTGTACCCAATTTCAGATCGATATCTTAAAAACTGAAGGACTAGTTCGCATAAATACATATGGATAGACAGACTATTCGTTTATATAATATCTATATATGTGACCTGGTCTACGAAAAGGGAGCTAACGTGCGAAAAAAAAAATTAAAAAAAAAAAGAAAAAAATTGATTTTTTGACACCTAAGCCCCCTTTCCGTAGACCAGGTCACATATACATATAGCAAGCTTAATAGTTTGAAAGGAAACGCGAAATACAACGTTTCCTTCTGCGTGTTTCTAACTACATAGTCTATCTGGATTTTTCGATCTTGATATATGAGAATAAGACCTCTTATTAGATCTGCGAGTTGTTCGTTCACGTAACAACTGTAGAGGAGTGAACATTTTTCGTAAAAATTTTAAAAAATTTTACCGTTAGAGAGATAACAAGATTCAAGTCTACTTTCATGAAGCCCGTCGAAGAGATATCTTTGAAAAAAACTTGAATTTTTACAAGCAAAAAACCTAGTTCAAACAACTCATTTCTTGGTCCATAGGGCCTATGAAGCATCATGAGAATATAGATTCCTTTAAAGAAATTTTGTTAAAGCAACTGAAGGTCACATCTGTCGGGACCTATAACAATAACGTGTAAGCTTGGATAGCTCAAGGAAAATTTTTATCCACGGTGAAATTTGACAACACGTTTTATATTGAAAACATATCATCAAATGTAAGGTGGCAGCAACGGTGGCAAACTTCATCCAAAGAACGGTAGACCCATAGACTGATTTCGGAAATACATATATTCATGGATAGATGGGGACCAAAATTTCCACCTGACCCAATTAGTCTGTGGCCATGGGTACTTTGGGAGCTACCTATACAAATATTGTCATGACTTTAGTCCATATTATCCGATGAGTACAGAGTGTTTAGAAGACTCTGAACCAGTACTCTATCATTGCCTTCGAGTCTCAAATATAAGGAAAAAGCTGAAAACCACACTTGGAGGTAGTCTTACGATGGAAACTTTGACTGCACTTACATAAGTATGTGCGAGTCCTCTGTGAAATGGAAGGCTCTCAGTGAAGCGGCAGCTCAAATTAAGACAAGATTGAGACATTTGCAACAGATTATGCTTCAGTCAAATCGTATAATAGAGGAGATGTCTTCTTTCTTCTCTACCATCAAGTAATACTTTGTCCAGTGGTCCCTTGGGAGAGACATGAGATGCGAGTAGGTTAGATTTCACCTAATTAGGTTCCTCAGATACGATTCCAAAACTTTCTATTTTCAAGTATCACAGAGGTTCTGTGGACTACTTTTGTTCCCACAGCTTGATTGCTTGTGTCTACTGGAGAGTATCTGCCTGTTCAATGGGTTCCTAATGCTGAATTCAACTAGTTTAGTCTTCTAATGTGTCGTACAGGCTAAGGGCCTGGCAATTATTTAAGCGTGTTTCCCAAATTTCTTCATTAAGGCTGAAAAAGATAACATTGCCAGCCAATTGTGCTCGGCAAGCGACAAAATCAATAAAATCTCTAACACATTAGCAGGCAACAATGTTGCTGATAGCTTAATAGAGTGGTAAGTGCAATAGACGGACAGTACATTTCGAGATATGTATGTACGTACTTACATACTTGTATATGTGTGTGTTTGTTTGTCTGTTGACTTTGTAAGTCAGTTAGTTGGTCAGACAGGCACATGTGCATGGCATGTTTACGACGTTGGGAGTAAATGCGACGCTGTTTGGTGCTAATGTCTATATATATGTACATATATGTTTATATTATATATGTATGTATTTATGTATGGTATATATGAAAGCACTTTTCTATGAGCGCACTCGCACAAGTGCGCCAACAACAAAATGTGTGAACAAATATGAATTTGACAAAACGACAGCTGAAAAATACACTCAAAATGAAAACAATAATCAAAACAGCAATGACACAAACAACACCAACATAATGCCAGACATGGCATAACCGATAGCAACACTGACAATAACAGCAGACACACAACTACATATACATATGTAAGTATGTACAAATATACATAAGTAAAATTGTACATAACCAAGCAAACAAAGTAGCAAGGGGGCACATGTGTACACTTACACGCATATACACTTATATATCACATATAGATATGTATATACAACGTGTGTATGTTTGTGTCTACGTGCGCATTGCCAACGAAACAGTCAGCAATCAGCGGCAAGTCGGCAGCTAACAACGAACAACAGCCAGCAGGCGACAGCAACCGATAGCGACAACAAGCGAGTAAACAACAACAATAAAAAAGTACAAAAAAAAAAAGACACAACAAAATATGAAACAAACAAAGCAAAGCACAAAGCGAGGCAGCAGCTGTCGACTGTTGGCGGAAAGACCAGACCCCAGACATTAATGGAGCGGACGAAATCAGCGTGAGCGGTGGAGCGACAGCAGCAAAACGTGTACGAGTAAACACACACGCATACACACAGGCATATATGTGTGCATGAGTATGTGCACATACAAAGTTATAAGTAAGCCCAGCAGCGTGGTCGCACGCAAAGCAGCAATAACAATAACAATAAAATATATTGTTAAAGAGGGTAGCGTGTGGTGGAGAGTGTGCAGTGATAAAAGCCAAACAGCCAACAGTTATAAGTGCAGTTGGCAGGGTTGCCATGTACTTTTTTGGACATTTGAAAACTAATAGGTATTTCGTTATTATATGTGACCTGGTCTACGAAAGGGGGCTTAGGTGTCAAAAAATCAATTTTTTTTTTTTCAATTTTTTTTTTGACACCCAAGCCCCCTTTCCGTAGACCAGGTCACATACATACATATGTAAATATTTTTTATTAGCCATGCATTGTTAGATGGTTTCACCTAAGTTAAACGAGAAATAAAATCTTTTAACACCAGCACTTTCTCCTCCTCTTCTTCAGTAAGCCACTGCTCAAGTGGAGTTAAGTCTAAGATTTTCAGTAAAATGAAGTTTCTACCAACTAACACTTTTTCCTCCTCTGATTAAGTAAGCCACTTCTGAAGTTAAATCTAGGGTTTTCACTAAAATAATGTACGAAGCACGAAACTGTCTATAGTTTCGACCAACCCGAATATGTTTTAATACGACCACAACTTTCTTTCTTTTCTGCTTAGGAGACCCGCTTGAGCGCAATAAGTCTGGCTGAAGTAGTAAGTTCAATTTATCATCTTCATAAGATCGAATTTAGAGTCCTTTGATCTTCATGATCTATCACCTACAAAAGATCAGATTTAGGATCCTAAAAGTATTATGCAATTTGGCAGCATAGTGAAAAAATCGCTGCCTTGCTCATTTTACGGTAGTGTCAAGCTGTTTGGGTCAGTCAGCGGAGCACCTAAAGCTTTGAAGGCGTTTTTCTCCAAACTGCTCCATTCAAATTGGATAAAAGAGGGTACTCGGATACTGAAATATGCGTTAAATAAAATTTAAATAAATATTTTCCTTACTGACACAATAACTTATCAAGATTATACCGTTTCGGCGGATGATAGACAGGCTTGACACTTTAAGTGACACCAGTGTTCTCTCGTCTTCCCTGTTAAACCTAACAAGTTTATTAATTCCAATATATGTATGTACTATATGTGACCTGGTCTACGAAAAGGGGGCTTAGGTGTCAAAAAATCAATTTTTTTAATTTTTTTTTTTCAATTTTTTTATTTATTTTTTTATTTATTTATTTTTTTTTTTTTGACACCTAAGCCCCCTTTTCGTAGACCAGGTCACATACATATATGTTTTATACTCTTGCTAAAGCAATTGCTTAATATTTATAGAGAATAATTTGAAGACATACATAAGCATATATAGTATTTACTATATATTAATAATTTTGATTATATTTCTTCGAATAAAACTTATAATTTTGTATCAGTCTTCATCAAAAAAGGATTAATTGTCATTAATAAATTTTAAAAACATTCAGAGTGACTACAACTCCATTAATCGTAATCTCACCAGTTATCTTCTGACAATGGTATATGTTTTTTTTCAATGATCTGCTGATATATCGCAGTAACCAGAAAAAAGGCTTACTTCAGAGCACCGAAGCCCTGAAACCTTAATATATTTCCAAAATATAAAAATTTTATTACAAGAACTTGATTTTTATTTGTCATCTTGTATGGAAGCTGCATTCTATAATAGTCCGATTTGAAAAATTCGGAAAAATAGCGCTGTCTCGGACAATAATCTATACCAAAATTTGTGCAGATGTCCTTCTCAAACTCTCTCTCATCTCTTACAAAATCTCGAACAGAAAAATTTACCATACAAATACTTGGTTTTGATTGCATTATATGCTGTAGTGGTCCGAACTGGAAAATTTCTTCAAATGTTGTAGAATAATTCACGCCAATCTTTGTCTCGACAAATAGAGAAGTTTGCTATGCAAGAACTTAATTTTCATCTTTCAGTTTATATGGCAGGTACTATATGCTAAGCTGATGGCCTTAGTCGCTAATGCTGTAAAATTTTTAGAATGTTAAGGTGTAATTGTATTATCCTTTTCAATAAAATAATAATAATAATAATATATGCTATGATGATCCCATATCTTCGGTTTCGACAAATCAACTGCTTTTTGGGGCGAAAAGGAGCTGTTAAAACTTTGAGATCGATATTTCGAAAACTACGGGACTAGCAACATTTACAAAGAGAAGGACAGACACAAGTACATGGCTAAATCGACAAGACTGGTCACGGTGATCATTTATAAATAGAAATTTAAAATTTTATAAAGTCTCCGACATCTCCTTTTAGCTTTTATACGAATATACGTTCGTATATATAAATATGTTTTTGCTCATACAAGTCCTTGAGTTGTACATTGGAGCTCTAGAAGCATTACAAAGTATATTTTCATTTAAACTAAATAATTATACATGGCAACCCTAGCAGCCAGCGCGTGTATATCGGCTAGCCGGTAGTGTGAGAGAAAGCAAGCAAATAGACAGCGCGCATTTGCAGACGACGGCTGAGACTAAAAGAAACGACCGCCCGACCAAACAACCGATCAACTAACAAACAGGCCGAACAACCAGCCAGCTAGCACCGGCGCTGACTGGGTCAGGTAGTGACGGCGAGCAATAAAGGCCATAAAAGCAAAAACACAAAAAAAAAAACAACCACCGGCAATAGCAACTATGTGTGCGCCAACAACAACAACAATGCAACTGGGGTATATGTGGAAAACCCATGTGGAAGTGAGTGTTGCTGAGCAATAACATTACGTGGTGTCGCTGTTGTAATAGCAACAATAACAACAAACATAATTGTAGCGCGCAGTCGAACGAGCAATAACCAAGGCAACAGTAACAACAATAAATATTAGTATGGCTGCAAAACAAGCTAATGGCGGTGACAGCAACGGGCAGCAGAGGGATATTAATGTGAATATTATATGTATATGCACATAGTGTTGTGTGTGTGTGTGTGTGGTCATAAAAACCTTCAAAACCCGTTGGCAACGCCAGGCAACAACAGCTAGGCAACAGCAACATTGTAACAGCAGCAGTTGTTCGCATTGTTGTCGCCGCCAGCGAGCAGGCAAAAAACGAGAAAATTAAGACAAGGCAGCAGCTGTTGTCGCACAACAACAACAACAACGTTGTCCACATTTTTTTGCCTTTACGGTTTCTTCTTCTTGTTTTCGTGTGTGTTACTTTGTTGCCACCGCCTGCCTATAGCACGTTTCGCCATAACAAACACGTACACGAACGCCAGCGCTCGCCAACGCGCTGCTCACGTTAGACGCCTGCGTCGCCTTCGCTGTCGCGCACTCAAACTCACACTGCCATACAAATTTATTTTGCGATTGCTGCTGTTCACTTTGTTTCGTTCATTCATCGTTCAGTTTGCTCCACAATGCCAGCAGCAGCAGCAGCAAGCCTGTTGTATTGTTATCTGCGCCTCCGACAGCTGCGTCAACACAACCTAAATCAAGGGGTAGCGGCGTGCAGGCAGTTCGCAGCCTGCAATAATAATCCGCTCAAGGCTTTTGTTGGACACGAGTGCGTGTGTGTGTGTGAGCAGCAGAAAAACACCAAATATTGCTCGTTTGCTCTTTTACCTGACGCGCTCTCTCATTCGGAGAGCGGAGCGCAATTTGCTCTGCTTTTATTACTTTTCTTGCACGCATTCGCTTATCTAGCATTTTCTCTTATGCACCGCTTTCTAAACATTACTTACCGCTCTCCGATGTTGCTGCGTCCATATAACTGCAGTCGTCTACAATAACTACAATAACAATAACTCGGCCTGTGGTGATAACACTCAGCAGGTAGCTGTAGTCAAACTTTTCTTCGCAGCATTGCCATTACTAGTGACCATGTTTGTCAAACTGTATGCAATGAAAGTTTGAAAAGCAGTGTAAAATTATTTATCAGTATGATGTGTGGAAACATACACACATTTGAAATATATATACGTACATACATAAACACTTTTGTAAATGAAAGCAGACTTTAAGCTACATATGGAACTACATACATACATATGTACTTATCTGAAGCATGCTCAATGTCTTACAAGACAAACGATTTCAAATATTTTAGCAACAATTTCCATTAATCTCATCATAAATTGGAAATTTGTGTAACAATAGTATCCGACTTCATGCACTATGTGTGTGCAGATCAATTTCTCAAATAATATCTAGGGCCGTATAGTCCAGTTATTATAGTAAGTTCACCTCGGAATTCGGTATACCCTACCATATGTAGGTTTTGAGACAACTTTAGGGTGTCAATATACAAGTATTTAAAGACATATAAATGAGTATATCGAATTCCGAGATTTTTACCTAATTTAAGCTTAAATGACTGGACTAGTAGAGCTAACTCCGGGTTCCAGTATGATTTTAGTAAATTTTTGGAGAAAAAAATCAACAAAAAATGGTTACAGAACATCGGACTGCACTGAAAACTCCGTTCCTGGGAGGAATTGTCACTGATCTCCCTCTCTCTTCGCCACTGTTAATATCTCATTGGTCGTTGATCGAAAAATTAGTCAAGTTCTTATAAGAAAATGCAGTATCCAGTAGTTAATTACATTAGTATACTAT
Source organism: Bactrocera zonata (assembly GCA_037783105.1). Taxonomy (NCBI): domain Eukaryota; kingdom Metazoa; phylum Arthropoda; class Insecta; order Diptera; family Tephritidae; genus Bactrocera; species Bactrocera zonata. The sequence goes on along the minus strand of JBAWJQ010006665.1, from coordinate 42,036 downwards.
ATAGTGTTTTTGTTGCCTCGATTATAAGATCAATTTTTACTCTATTCATCAAACTATAATTTTATAAAATTGTTGTAGTTTATTTTTGTATCCTTACTATCATTTACTTAGTGAATTAGCAGTAATCTGCCGTCATATGACGACCACATCAACATTGTTCAACTGACTTTTGAATTTTTGCCCTGCTTTGACGTGGTTTTTCGGCTTCGGCTCACTTTTGCCTTTTCCGCCGATTGATCGTTTGTTTCAGAGACGTAAAGCATAGATCCAAGACTTGCGTTTCCTGACAACCTGGTAGTCGGCATGCATTGTTTAACAGACGTTGACGTGACGCTGCTTTTCGAAAAAAATTGTAATTTTGGAACCAATCGTGCTTTCACCTTTCTTAGATCCAATTATGCTTCAAAATGGTTTTTACTGGTTCTTCCGATATTGCAATGATACTTATATCTCTGACTGTAATCTTCAAGCACCAACTTCTTTATATTATTGATTTGTTGATCATCTGTTGATGTTTATGGCCGTCCTGGACGTGGTTCGTCGTCAACGCGTTCTCGACCCTCTTTGAATAAATTGTACCAATCAAAAACATTTGCTCGCGACTAATAATTATCATTGAAGCCTTTTCCAAAATTCTGAACATTTCGGCACAAAATTGAAATGAACTTCTTTGTTGTTATTTTGGCACAGATGTCACTGACAGTCATACCAACCTAGAAAAAAATACTTTGGCGAATAGGTTTTCGCGGAATTTAGAGATTTTTTTAAGGGAATGCTGAACCTATAAATGTCTTTTTGACTTTAAAATATTAAAAAAGGACGGCAGTTGCGAATCGATATACAATACACTGGTGGCAGAAATAATAGGGACAAATTGGCTTATTTAAAAGCCTAAAAATACGTTTTATGAGTTGCTTGATCAAAGTACGATCACAACTTTAATCTTAAAATATACCACGCCAAGGAATTCCTTACAAATTCTAACAACTTTAAAATTGAATCGAGTGATTCAATTGCAAGTTCTACAGTTCGGTTTAAATACTCTAATTACACACTTTTTTAGCTTATCCAGCTGATGAGGAGCAACCTCATATCATGTGTATAGATAGAACACAGAAGACTTTTGTATGATATAGTATGGTTTTGTTCTTTGGAATTTTAGCCAATGTTTCTGGTTGCCGATAGAGGCTAGTAAAATATAAATCTGTGACAATGATTCCTTTAAAATATCTTGTGATCATTTAGACTCTTTTTTCAAGCCCTTTTTGATAGATCTCAGCATTACTTTTAATATCAGCATGGATTTATTGGATTGATAGAAATATAGCAGCCGTAGCTAAGAGGGTACAAGGCTTGTCCGGAAAGTAATAGGACTGATTCTGTTCCGATGCTTGTCATTGTCTTTTTGATATCGTCCACTATGAATTTTTTCCTCCTGCACAAACCGTCAACGCCAAGTTTTACGTAGAAGTACTCAAGAGGCTGATAGCGCTGCATCAACGCAGAAGATGAAATAATCGGTCATTATTTACTTTCAAAAACGATGGTGGTGAGAACGTAAGCGTCAATTTGCGAACATTACCGCGCCATAATAATCGATTATTTGATACCTTAAATTAACGTTCGTGATCTCGGCGACATTTGGTTTCAACAAAAGGTTGACAATTCCCACACACGGCATCAATCAATGGATTATTGAGAGAACACTTCGATGAGCAGATAATTTCACATTTAGGGCCGGTCGGTTAGCCACCAAAATTATGTGATTTCACATTATTAAACTTTTTTTTCTGGGGATAGGTAAAGTCCAAAGTAAATGCGGGCAATTCCACTTCGGTTCAAGTCTTGGAGCAAAACATCAAACGTGTTATTCGTCAGTTACCAGTCGAAATGCTCGAACGAGTCATCGAAAATTGGACTTAAAGGATAAACCATCTGAGACGTTTACGCGGCTAACATTTGAAAAAGATAATCTTCAAAAAATAAATGCCAAATAATGTTCTTCTGAATCATAATAAATGTTCCCTTTTAAGTTTGAAGTTTCTGTGTTTTTTCTTTAAAAAAAATAGGGAACCTCGAAATGGATCACTCTTAACTATTATACTACCATTATTGTAGCCCTGTTCACGGCAAACTTCGAATGTTTTGCAAATTAAAACGGCTTTCTACAAAAGCGAGAAAACCTTCCTTGCTCGGTAGTCACAACGTTTTAATAAGGAGAAGCACTCAAAATTTTTTTAAAATCACTAAATTTTTTGGAAAATATGAGCCTTTTTGAGAAATGCGTGCTTGAATAATAGGCGAAGCTCAACATACTAAATATATAGCCATTTTGTTTACTTCCGTTTCTTCATTGCTTCCTAAAAACCATTATCGATAACAAAGAGTTGTTTAGAAATGTGTATCGTTTCTCGCTTTCACCTCAATAAAAATGATCGATAACTCAGAGTTGTATAGGGAGATTTATTTTACTGATTTAAGCTTATTTAATAGACAGAAGTTTTTTTGTTGATAAACTGCACATTTATAGATTATGGCGATATTGAGAGACTTTCTCTTTACTAAATATATGTGACCTGGTCTACGAAATGGAGGCTTAGGTGAAAAAATCATTTTTTTTTTTTTTTTTTAAATAAATTTTTTTTTTTTTGAAACCTAAGCCCCCTTTTCGTAGACCAGGGCATATGCACACTAAAATTTGTTGCAAGTTTTTGCAAACAAAAATAACTTGATTCGGGTAAATACATATGTATATCGGATAATCGAAAAAGTCGTTTCGTATTTCTCATCAAACATCAACTTTCCTTATTTATAATAATAAAGAAAAAATACTAGTAGAGACATTATTCCATCAGTCTAAATAGAAATTTCGAAAATTCCAGAACGGAAGCGTGCTAGCCATTGTTGCGCTACACGAACTGGTACAACATCGTCTCCGCAAACTTCACTAATTTCATTGGTGGCTTGCGTGGCATTCTTCCCTTTTTTATAAAAAAAAATTCAAAATATAACGAATTTCTTCATTATTTTCACTCATTTTTGAACAGCTGTAACTTTTTTCAACTTTCTTGATTTAATTTTTTTTTTTAATTTTTGTTAAATGAAGCCTAAAATCTCACCTTTCCAACACTAAGTATATGGATTGACACAATGTGTTTGGTAGCACTGGAGATACACAATTGCAACGACATCTATTGACAAAATACGAAAAGACTATCCAATATTTACTACATATGTGCATATACATATCTTCATTGCAATTTTGTTAATGTAATTTTAAATCTACAGTTATTTTAATTTATCCAAAATCAATCATGTTTGCGCTACACTTTCGGTTGTATTATTATTTCTGCTACACCGCATTTCCAACTGCTGCACTAATGACATTTGGCGCTGCTCTCACTAATGCAGTGCCTTTCAAAACTCGTTTAGCGACGCATAACACTGCCAGCCAACAAAATCACAAGCGCTGCACTGCGTGCTCATAGCGCCATAACGACAACACAGCGTCAATATTCGAGTTGGCAATGCTACCATGCATGAGTTCGTAATCAAAACAAACCGAAGCGAAACGAACGATTCAACTGAAATACCGAAGCATGGCATAAAACAATAAAATTAGCCAATTGCATTAGTGACAAGCTGAAAATAGTTGGTAAATGTAAGCGTGTTCGTTGGTAATTAAACGCTTCTGTGTGTTAACGTGTTGTGGGAATTTTGAAAATTTAAATAATTTGAAAAAGTGTTAAACTGCATGTGCCAGCAGCCGAGCAATCCAGCGCCGAGATTGACAAATGTCAGCGGTTGACTGCTGTCAATGTGACACTTGAGTTTGTTATTGTCGATTGTTGATAGTTTTGTTGTGTCGTTTGGAATGTGCATCGAGAAAATTTGTGCTAATTTTGGCAATTAGGATTTGTGTATTTATTTATGAAAAGCTCGGCTTGTGCTGTGTGCGCGTGGTTGTAACTGCAGCTTGTAACTTTAGTGCTTTCAGTTCTTGTGTTTAGAAAGATTTCGTGCTTTCATCGGGGTGTTCTCTTGCCATGAACAATCAAAGCAATGTTCGTTTGTGCCGTGCCGTGCAACATCAGCCGTGTATTTATGATCACGCCGTGGCGAATGTGGTTACGCGAGAGGCTTACGATCGTGCCTGGCTGGAGATAGCCAAAACGTGTGAGGAGTCAGGTGAGTGCCAAAGGAGGGGGTGCTTTTCGGGCGTGTATATAGGGTTGCCAACTACACACATGTTTGGCAGGGTTGCCTGAATTAATCAATTAGTTGTATATGTCATGCGCGTTAAGGTACGAAGTTAGGGTTTCGTACAAAGAGATCTTGCTTCGAAAATTTATTATAGCAGTAAGGAAAACCGAATAGGAAATAAAGTATTTGAAAGGTAAAATAAAATTGTATTCACAAAGAGGAGTTCAATTATCGGAACTACATTTTTTTATAGGCTAAACCGCATAAAAATGGCTTAAAGGGTTATATATACTTGCAAATCCGAGAGCGCGATTTTTATAATTTTTTTAAGAAACATTTTTTGAAATAAAAAAAAAATATTTATGAAAGACTCTCATAAACGAGGATTCATTTTTATAAATGTTGGATTATATTGAACCCGTAGTAAATCCCCAGGAGGACCACCGAAACAAGGTGTCTTGCCGTGAAAAATTGTCTCCAATTCAAAAACAAAACTTAAATTGTTATTAAAGGGTAATCAAAATCGATGTTCCCTACCTTTTTAAAGAAAACTCAAAACAAATTCAAATTTAATAGGGAATGTATATTATCATTCGAAAGTATATTCTTTAGCCTCTATTTTTTGAAGTTTATCTTTTTCAAATGTCTGCTCGGCTACGTATCCATCCATTGAGTCCAATTTTCTATGAATCGTTCGAAGTATTTCGTTGCTCGCCGAAGTATTCTCTCCATAAAACCATTGATGGTATTGAGTATCGCCGTCTTGTTGAAGCCAATTGCGAGATCCAAGAATCATGAGGTTCAATTTCAGGCATCAAATGGTCGGTTATTAAGGCGCAATAACCATTGTCATTGACGGTTACGTTCTCACCGGCATCATATTGAAGAAATATGGACTGACGATTTCACCGGCACACAAATCACATCAAATCGTTTTTTGCTCTGTATAAAATGGCAGCTCTTGAATCTCAAGTTGCTCGTTGTCACAATTGTGACAATTTTGCTTAATTACATACCCGTAGAGATAGAAATGTGCCTTACCTCTGAACAAAATTTGGCTCAAAACCGTCGGATCTTTATAGAGCGAAGCGATGTGGCTTGGGAAGTTCGAGTAGCTTCGATTGTTATGTTATAGGTAATGATCTATGGTTTCGTGTGTGCTCCAATAACCAAATGTAACTTTTAATGAATACTTATTTATTTATCTACATAGTCTCCTTACCTCAGCATTCGACTCAAAATTCTTCTCGTTAAGTTCTTCGGCAAGTGGCATAATTTTTTTCTGCCTAATCTGCCGATAGAACAGGCTTTGCTGGTTTCAGAGTTGATGATTTCTGGCGTGTAACATTCAATTCTGATATATCAAATTCTGTTGTGAAGTAGTCTCATGGTTGCGCCTGTAGATAATGTTTTTTGAGCTGTATGCTGTCCCAACTGTCTCATATACGTTCAATCGGCTGTCAGTCAATACAAGGGTGTGACGTTTTATCATGTTGTCCTTCAACGTAGCCGTTTTTGGGGCACTTGGGAGTGGAATGCAATTAACCGACGTGTTACCTGATGGTCTTCAACGAAAGCCAAGTATCAGTATATATACTATAGCATACAAAACAAGAATTTCCCTGAGTGATTTCTTTTCTAAAAAAAAACTCAAATCACCGACTGATTTGGCTGTTTCCAGTCGGAAGTGGACTGCTATGTATATGTAGTCCTTTGTGAAGCCATAGAAAAGAAGAACTTTTTTATCCGAACTTATACATTAGCAAATAGCTTAGTAGCCAATTTGCAAAAGCATCTGAAAGTAACCGCTCCCAAGTGTTTAAGTCTTTACCTCTCAAACGCTGTACAGTCAAGAAGGAAGTGTTGAGCTGTTTTCACCTCATACTCTTGTATACAGCTTTTATAAGTAGCGTTCGGTAAGATTCCCAGCCTTACAGCATAAGTACCAATAGAACAATGAACTGTTACAACCACCAATAGCGGTTCTAGGGTGTTTCGGGGATTTCAAAATGGGTTAAAGGTTAAAGAAATATTTTATTTATTTGCTTTTCTTCCCTTTCCTTGCTAGCTTATTAGCTTTACAATTTCCTGCGATTCCGCTGTGGCCTGGCACTCATACCATTTTTAGTAAAAAGACGTTCGATGCTATTTATAGCGAGGTTAGACACTCCTTTACCAACCTTTTTATGCACTGTTCAGGAGTTCAAGGCTAGTATTCCCGCCTTGCTATCTGAGTGGATGGTTACTTCTTTGAAGGAGGCTACACTCCGGATCAGTAAATCTACTACTACCTTAAAGGCCTTAAAGGCAACAATCTCGGCTTGGAACACACTGCAATGGTCAGGTTGTCTAAAGCTGGAGTTGATAGAAGGTTCCTGACAGTAAGTTAACCTAACCTATGATATATGGATAAACAATTCAGAAGTAGCAAAAACTAATTCTATACTTTATATCGATCCAAATTTTAAATACCGTTACAATACCGAACAAATTTCCTTTTTTGTTAATTCTCTTTACAGTTGAGAGCTGCAAGCAACGTTGGCGCGTTATACGAACCACTTTCGCACAACAATTAGTTGCATCACCCAAAAAGCGTAAAGGTAATCGCGCACGAGAAAACAACCTGTACGATGTGTTAGAATTTCTCATACCCCACATCAATGACGAACTGCCGTTTCGCGAAAGCGACGATGAGGGAGCAGAGATTGAAACGACACGTGTTGATAACAAAGCTCAAGAAAATGCAGGCGGTTCGATCAAGACTGAAGTAGACGACGATTTATTAGAAGAGGATGCGATCAAACGCGAAAACGAGCAGTTAAAAGGAAATATTAAGAATGAAGTAGGGACTAAAATCAGAGAAAAAAATAATACTGAAGATGTTAAGGTTATTGCCGGCAAAAGAGCACCATCTGCTAGACTTAAAGTGTTGAGAAAGAACAGCGAGGATGTTAAAGTGCCTGAAAGTAAACCTATTAGAAAGACACAATCCTTAGGAAAGCTTGTTAATGCAGAAGAAAAGCTAGATGTTTCTGTTGAAGCTGAAGTGACTAAGAAATCAACGAGCTCAAAGAGTAAAGTTGGCACATTTTACATTAGTCCCACGAATAGTGAGTCCGGTACATTTTTTATCAAGAAAAGTGGCGATGGTAATGAACTTGATTCCACATCAGAAAATGAAGCCAATACAGCAACTACTGAGAGTATTTTGGGTGAATTGGAGCATAATGAAATTGAGCAGCCGGAGAGCAATGTTGATGAGACTGAAGTTGACGAGCAAAACGATGAGCCAGAAAACGATTTTGTACAAACACGGCAATATCGTTACAAACGCGCTTGTAAACGTGGCTCGGGTAAGAAGGCGGCCAACCAGCGTGATTTGCGCCTAAAAGATAGTTCCATGAAAAGTATTAGGCGAGGCGCATACCGTTTGAAGTCACTAGGCGAGGCTACAAACCAATTGATAGCGGCTGCTAAGTTGTCGAAAAAAACAGGCGACACAACGCCAGTTGAAAACCAAACCACAAATCTTCCAGCGCATAAAAGAACACGTACCTTATGTATACCGCAAGGTGATATCAATATGGTAGGGTCACAACAAGCCACACCCACAATCATGCAAACATTAAGACAGGAAAGTTCTTTAAGTCCAGCTGGAAAAGTTGCATTGCAAGCTCTCAATTCTTCACAAGCTTATGTCGATCAAGGCGTACAATGCAGTCTGCCGCCGGCTTCAAGCGACGATGAGTTCTTCGACTCATTAAAACCCTACTTGAGTGAAATGAATGCGCGCCAAAAGTTGCATTTCAAGAAGAAGATCTTCGAGTCGTTAATGGAAGTCTTCGATAGCCCTAGCGATTTCCCGACAAACGACGAAACGAAAGCCATCATACCGAAGCAACTGAGCGCGGTAAGTAGCGACGAGTTGCATTTGGTGCGCGAACTCGTCGCTATGGTGCAAGCAGCCAAGCATACGCCAGAGCTCAACTTGAACTTGAGTGGTGGTAGTAGCGAGTTGGCCACTAAGACGAGCGCGGAAAAGTCTGCTATGATTTCAACAACTCCTTCGAAGAACTTAAGCAGTGTTAGTAGCGAGTTGGCCGCTAAGACGAGCGCAGAAAAGTGTGCTATGATTTCACCAACTCCATCGATGCGTTCTACGCCATTACAACCGCCGCCACCACTATCACTACGTGTTTCACCTTTTAATGCTCCAACAACAACTGCATATCAAATGGCAAATAGGCCGACACCCATGTTGCTCTCCAGAGCCGGTGGAACTGCAACTTCTACGAAAACAACAAACACCACGACCACAACACCAGGCATACGCCTTGTACGTAAATTGATTAAGGTGAACGAAGTCGGCTCTTCCGCTCACAACTTGCCCACCACAAGTGGTGCTTATGGGTCGAACAACGGTGAGATCGTGCATCGACGCATTTACCGTATTTACCCCAAAAGCAATGAAACTTATACCAATTTAGAGAATGCCGTGAATGCCAGCGGTGTTGGCACTTTCATTGTGCCGCGCAGCACCGCTGAGGCTACATCCAATAGGGTCGCAACCGTCAATAAGTTGGCTACCACCGATTCATCAACCCCCACCGATTCATCAACCCCCACCGCTTCACCAACTCCCACCGCTAACACAGCAACTAAACAAAAGCTACGTCAGTTGGTGACACCAGTTAGGGGTGTCAGTTGCTCGACAGCCGTGTCAGCTGCGTCCACGAGCTCAACTCATGCAACCATTAAGGCTGCTCCCAAACCACAAACAGTTCGTGTCGGTGCGCGTCCGCCAGCGCGCCGTTATTCAGTTTGTGGCGCCTTACCAAATGTTACTGCCAGCAGCAACTATTTAACTACCACTGCCAATACCAAAGAACCGGTGTCCACCTCGCCGAAAATCACAATTGCCCATCGTTGTTCCCCTGCTCATGTCGTGAGCAGAGAGGTTTTCAAATTACCCACACCTTTTCGTAGCACTATATCCAGCGTAAATGCGACTGTCTCAACTGTTCTCACCAACACGACTAGCTCGCGAACATCGCCGGCACTTAGCGTGAGCGCTGGTGATCGCAGTCCGGCTGTGCGTGCGGTACCCTTCAATATGGGTTACAAAAAATTCGTGTACAATGATAATAAAACACCTGCATGGGCATCCTCCAGCAATCCTAAGGCTTGTCGTGACGCTTCAAACTCTTCACATGTCAACGCCATTTCGTCAGGTTTTACGGCTTCTGGTCCCGTTGTTGGCGACAAGCGCTCGCTCGCAACGCCCCCCGCGGAATGCGGAAAGCGTAAACGCTCTCTTACAGAGCAGCGAAAGGATTCGGAAGCTGTCGACGGCGATATGGCGGATATGGGCATCATTGCCTCGGATGACTTTGCCGTATTGAATATTAAAAGTGAACCAGCTGATGAAGATTGAAGTTTTTCTTACAAACTGTAAATGTTTAATTTTGTTTTAAGAATTTATATTTTTTTTTTGATTTATTGCTGGTTTATATTACTAATGTGAATTAAATTGTTTATTACTACTGAATTATAATAAATTTGAATTTGAAAGTTATGTTCCATAATATTTCCATCTCATTCATTTGCTTGGAACTTCTTTGTTGGCAGAAATGAGTGGTAAGTTGCTTGCTTCGTCTTTTCGTCCTTTTATTCGATGGCCAATTTTAACCGGTAGTAACTCCCCCTTGATTTTCCCAAAATATTGTTTAAAGTTTGCCTCTTACAATAAGATCGAACATAATGATATTCTTACGAAGAATTATAATGGACTTGTTAATTATTCTCTCCTTGTATTCCTTTAAAGACCTCGTTGTAATTACTCAAAATCATTCCAAGATCCATCCCATACGTCATATAACCAATTAGATCTAGAAGCCTTAAAGCAGAGTGCATTTACTCCGCTGTCCTTTGCGTATGAATTACCCTTATGCTCATTCTTCAGCGACCTCTTCCCGGCCCTCCAAAAAGGACTGGGGCCAGCTTGATCATATCAAACATCTCTGCCCCAGATTCGGTAGAGTCGGTTAGTTCACTGGTTTGTATTATTTTTAAAAACGATATTTAACGCTGCTTATGGAACTGAAGGTCACAGGGGCTTATGATAGTCGATTTGCAGTAGGCCAAAGTGGACACAATGAAAGCAATTGACATGCGGCTTTAGCTGGACCACCAGAGGAATTTTTGAAATGTGGTAAATTGCGGGTTTAGATCTAGGTCAAAGCGAGAAAGTAGAATTACTCAGAACTTTCAAATACAAGATTTTGTAATCCTCACAGGTTAAGAGCAACCATACTCCCTCGGATGACAAGTGTTTAGTTACAAACCTCTCTCGTAAACTGTTTCCTTATATTTTGGGCGTGTGCAAGATTTTGTCTGAGAAATGGAAGGATCTACAAACAACATACATATATATGTCGTTCTCATGTATGGAATATATTTTATGAGAAGATATTTTAAAACAGAAACGCCTTTGGAAGAAAAAATCGCTCGCTTTTAAGTTGGACCGTTGAGAGAGTAACATTTTTCGAGAAAGGAACGCTTTTGAAAAAAACCGTTCGACATCAATCGAGGTTTCAGACAAGGCGACACCCGGTCGTGCGACTTCTTTCATCTACTGCTGGATTTCGAGCTGCAGAATGAATAAAGAAGGTACAACTGCTGGCGTACGCCGATGAGATTGATATAAACAACCGCGCCGTTAGTTCTGGTTTCTCCAGGTTGGAAAATGGAGCGAAGCAAATGCATCTGGTAGTGAACGGAGTCAAGACGAAATATCTTCTATCAGCAAACAAACAGTCGTCGCATTCGCTACTTGGCTCCCAAGTCACTGTTGGCAGTCAAAACTTCGAAGTCTTAGACAGTTTCGTCTATCTTGTAACCGGCATTAACACCAAAAATAAAGTCAGTCTCGTATGGCAGAATAACTCTTGCCAACAGGTGCTATTTCGGACTAGGTAGGCAATCGAGAAGTAAAGTGCTTTCGCGATGAATAAAACAAAACTCTATAAGTCACTCATTATTCTCGTCCTGCTTTAGGGTGCAGAGGCATGGACGATGATGACATCTGATAAGTCGACGTTACGAGTTTTCGAGAGAAATGTTCTGTGGAAAATTTATGTGCATTGGCCACAGCGAATATCGCATTCGATGGAACGATGAGCTGTACGAGACATAGGACGACATTGACATAGTTCAGCGAATCAAGAGACAGGAGACAGCGGCTACACTGGCTAGCTGATGCCGTCCGAATGGATGAAAACACCTCAGCTCTGAAAGTATTCGACGCAGTACCCACCGGTGGAAGCTGAGGAAGAGGAAGATCTCCACTCTTTTGGAGAAATCAGGTGAAGAAGAACCTACCTTCGCTTGGAATTTCCAATTGGTGTCAAACAGCAAACAGAAAGAACGACTCTTGCGCTGTTGTAAACTCGGCTATAACCGCGTAAACGGTGTCTAGGCTAACAAAGAAGCAGAAGAAGCTTTCTGTATCTTACCGTGGTTGTTTAGTATAACTTCACAGACCTTCTCTAAACTTAGTACCTACGCTTGTAAGATGTCAGCTGATTTTGATAGACGGATAGAGAAATACTTATATCAAGATCTACGGAGTATACCCTCATCCCTACTACTCTGTTCCTTTGGACCGGTTGGTATATTTTGAGATAATATACTCCTCATCTACTGTACTTAAGTAGTAAATAACAAATAAAATTTACAAATTTACGACACCATCAAATGGTTATTTCATTGACTAATTGAGCGACTGATTTAGTTCTCAAATGGCATAAATAAATAAATGAGACTATTTGCCAAATACGTATGTATATAAATATATGGTCTGCCATGCAACCATGCGGCATATCAAGGCCAGCCAATCAGCTGTGCTCGCAGCGTAAATATTGAACACATTAGTTATTTTATGCTGCCACGTTACCAACACAAGCGAGCTTGTGCACACATACACACAGCGATATATATATATGTATATATGTATAATATATATCTACATATGTGAAGTATATATAACACAACACAGTGTCAATGAATTATGACCAAAATATAATCTTGATTAGCCAGTAGTAAATTATAGTGCCACAAAGTTACCGCCACAGCTTCGTGAGTCGGGTGGCAAACAGGGCGCGGTGTGGCGCAGGAATCCTACTAATGTGCAGTGCATTATTGTTGGATAAACGGCGAGCAAAAAGGAAGTTCCGCAACACATGTGAATCAGGTAACTTTAAATTGTGATTAAGCATGTAATTGTGTTGATATATGTGTGTGTGTAATCTATATCTCATAGATGTATGTAAGAGTATGCCACAAGTGAAAACACGTCGTGTGCACTGCAATGTGAATTAGCCACATTGCAGCTGCATGCCTGTATGTCCAGCTGTCTGCCTGTCTGATTGCCGGCCCATTCGTTAGTGGCATGCCACCAAAAACCTATGCAGTAGTAATGATGATGGTAAATAGTTGTAGTGTGCAACAATTCATATCGTATGACTTTGGGTCATACAAATTAAATGCAATTTTGATTGTTATTGACAGCAAAGAGGATGTGGCGAGTCGCCGGCAAGCGTTAAAGGTAAGGTAAATATGCAGACACGCTAACTACGGCTGCACCGAAATTATTATAACCTTCACAGGTGTATTTCTTATATCTCAGAGAGGTATTAAACGGGAATAAACGTTGGTTTCGGTTGGACCGAGGGTCTACAAAAGATTATTACCAGGACTTCGGGCGGTTGCCATAGGACCTCGATCTGAACAATTTCCTCGGATTCGACAAAAGCTCAAACAAAATTTCTTGAAGATATGTTGTCAACTGAAAAGGTTGTCAATACAACGACTTCATTCCGATCGTTTAATGTGCGTGGAAGCTATACGTATTTGTATGTCACAGTGGTCAGATATCCGTAACCACTTCTTCAATGAGAAAAGGTCAGGTGGAAACTTACAGATTTCTCAAATACTGAGAACGGGCAGACAGACGGCAATGGCTAAAACGACTTAGCTCGTCCCGCTGAAAATTCATATTGATTGATTCGGTCTATCGGCTGGACGAACTTAGAGTTTCTGCGGAGAATAGCAGGATAGATAACGTTAGATAGTTTTTAATAGGCTTCAAAGCCAACAGGGAGAATAATTGAATCAATTTGATAAGATCCAACTGACCCACTAACTTAATAGTAATAGTTCATATGGTTTCTGAATGTCCTTGAAAAAGTTAACGCAGAACTGCGGATTGAGTGAGAAATATTGTTGCTTCCATAAAGATTTGCTATTTTCGAAGCTTACATTGTAGAATTCCATTTCGGTAGGGGCTCTTGAGTATAGAAGAATATGGTTAGATTACGTTAGACTTCTCTAAATCTTCTTGTTTTGTAGAATACTAGCTTTGTTGAGGTAATATTTAATATGACTCTATTGATTATAGAAAGAAACTATAATGAAACCGACTACCAGATCATCGAAAACGATCGTTCATTCTACATATCGACATGGATCTTAGTAAATTTTTGGTTCCACAAGCTGGGGCAAAACAAAAAAATTGAACTCTAAGAGGTTCAAGCTGCATGAATTAGTCCCAAAATATGAACAAAAGATCTCTTCATTATAGCTACAAGGATCTGTGTTATTTTTTGCTTCCACAAGATGGGGCTTCAAACGAAAATCGGACTCTTTGGGGCATAAGGTGCATAAATTATTAAAAATTCTGGCGGTTTCTCGTATTAATTGACCTTTCCTTGCGTTGATTTACCATCGAAATCATACCACTTGAATTCATCAAACTTATAGTATGGGTTTCTCAAGTTTCATGTCTAACTGAAGGGACTTAAGTATATCATATATGTTAAAGCTACAGATGGGTACAACTCATGTTCGGCAAAATCCATGTGATACCGGTTTTGGGAATGAAACTTGTCGGTTTTGTGAAACGAAGATGATAATTCCAGATCCCTCATAGCAATTATCATAAAGATAATTACTTGCCGAATACAATTGTATCCGAAAGTCTTGCAGGCGTCGCTCTTGACTATGAATCACATACTACTATATATAGTACAACTGTATCTATCGGAGCCGTGAGGTTCTGTGGAAGATTATGTATTCGTAGCCTTTGTTGCATGCTCGCCCGCAATTGGCACTCGATCACTGCAAATATGTCTAATGCGCCACCGCCTTTAATCAAGGTTAAACCCAACAACAACAGAACAATGGCAACAATTTTTTTGCAATGTCGTGAATTGCGTGTGTGCTGTACGTCAGTATGTCGGCGGCTGGGTTCGCGTTAATTGGCGTCGGTTTAGTTGGTTGCTGGTTTTTGCGCGCTTGGCTTATTGGTCAATCGATGCAGCGGTTGATTGGCTGCCAGTGTATCAAAACGCCGACGCTTTATGTATTGTGTACGTATAGTCACTTGTCAAGCTTAAGTCGGTACAGTAGAAACTACTTTAAGTGGATCCACAAGAGAGGTTCAGTATTTCGCAACATCTTAGTGGGTGCTTTGTGGAATTTCAATAAAGATGTATCAAATCTTTATTACTCAAGCAGTGTTCTGAAGGACTTGGTCGAAGTTCAGGTCCACTTTGCTTACAGAGCTCAATTTTTTCTCTTAGTTAGGGAATGCCTATCTTGGAACTCCAACAACAATGTTAGCCTCGAAATCCAATGCAGGATTACTTTTGCTAAAGGATACTACTTCGAACTGAGTAGGCAATTGAGAAGTAAATTCCTTTCTCGACGAACAAAGATCAAATTCTACAAGTCACTCTTTACCGCCGTCCTGCTACATGGTGCAGAGTCATGGACGATGACAACATCTGATGGGTCGGCGTTACGAGTTTCCGAGAGAAAGGTTCTGTGGAAGATTATGGTTCTTTGCGCATTGGAAACGGCGAATACCGCAGTCGATGGAACGCCGAGCTGTACGAGATATATGACAACATTGACATAGTTCAGCGAATTAAAAGACAGCGGTTACGCTGGCTAGGTCAGGTTGTCCGGATGGACGAAAACACTCCAGCTCTGAAAGTATTCGACGCTGTACCCGTCGGGGGAAGCAGAGGAAGAGGAAGACCTCCACTCCGTTGGAAAAAACAGTTGAAGAAGGACCACGCTAAGCGTCAACTTGGACTTCTTCATGGAACCTACCATTAATCCTCCAAAAGCTTGAAAACTACCCATTTTTGTAGGCTTCACTGTACTAGCAGCGCGTGTAGCGCATAAGGTTTGCTTATCGTCCGGCAACATGCCACATTTACTGCACTTGCCACATTTGTCATATTTGTCTAGCGATGCAACTGATTGTGTGTGCAACACAAGTAAAAATTATCAATTGACGGCATGTTTGCGTAGTGTGCATGCAACATATTGCGATAGAAGTACTAAAACTGGGTTAAGCACTCACCCGCTAGCGAATCGCATTGTTTACTCGCACCTTAAATGGTTTGCGCTACAATGTACAGTTAGCATTTGCAACTTCAAATGGCATTTCCTGTGCGCGCGTGTTCTAATTAAAATAAGCAACAACAAGGCAGTGGATTTCTTTTCGCTAGTGTTGTTGTATTTGTTGTGGGTATAGTATGTTGTTGTGTCTAACTTCTGCGAAACGTTTAAATGACTTTGGAAGCTCTGTGCCTTTTTGCAACAGAGCAACCACTTTTCGATCGATTGATGGACATCTGAGCAGCGTAGACACCTGCCCTAACGGCATACAAATGTCTATTCTTGGCTGAATTGAAGGCGCAGATAAACTCGCCTATATATAACCTGTATTTATGTGTGAGCTCCTAGTTGTTCTATATTTATAATGAAAATCAGTCATGCGGTAGTAGCCGATAGTTGTTGGTAGAGAGGAATGTAACAGCAAGATAAAATAAGGTTAATAATTTTGTAGGGTTGCCAAGCGATATGTTTTCAATAATCTTAAAATAGAGTTAGAAGTCATAGGCGCTTTTTTTGTTCAACGTTTAGAGAACACTTTTTGAACTAAGAAATATATTAGGCAGGCAGGTAAAGTGGCTGTATGACGACGCAGGAGGCCAACTATGAACCATCGGGATTAACGTCTCCTCACTCTATTGGCTTCTCTCTGAACCATCCTTCATTCGTACAAAAAGTTTTATCTGTGTAAACACCGAAACGTCACCAAGAATGCCACGACCGAAAGTGGCGATGCTCTTCTTATGCAAAGCCTTGTATTCGCAGAGATGATGTTTTAGAGTCTCCTCTTCTTCTTTTTCCTACCAGCTTCTACAATATCCATTAATTGTTGTTCATAGTCTGCTGGCGCATCTGCCAAAAAGACAGTGACTTGTCAGCATTCCCACTAAATTTCGTATGAAATGAGGCTCAGCTAAGGCTACCCTCTTCTTCTGAGTCAAATTGTAGGTCGGTTTCAATTTTGACTACTTTATTTTTTTACCAGGAATATCAGCATGTCCTGCAACAAATTGCAGGTTTATCCTGAAGTAGGAAGTTAGATTCACTAAGAGATAAAGACATTCATTCACTATCTTCGACGAAGCCCTAAGAGACTTTTGTGATTTCGAAGCCGCTTGGTTATCTGTATATACTTGTATAAATATATTCCTTGTTCTGAACACACTGCTTGTCAAAGGGTTTCTTTTCTTTGATTGCGCTGATCTCCGCTTGGAAGATTAGTGGACTCCGTCTTACAGAGATACCTAGCCGTACGTCCCTGTTCATCAGTCCACCAGTCCACGTCACCCCTTTACCACTCTTCTCTATAAGGAAAGATAATATTGGAGATCGAATTTAAGTTCAATTCTATGTTAGAGAAAAGCTTGTTCAACTAAGACTATTATCTGAAATAAAAAATAGTATTTGGCTTAACAGCTCGAGTAGACTACAGAAAATGTCGAGAGCAAGCCACTAGAGAAACAATGGAGTTCACTTGTGCACTTGTTCTGCATTGACAAGGCTACACTTTAAGCGTTTGGGTATCCTTCGTTAGGAGGCACCGGAAGTGGTATCATTAGACAGGTCGCAAAGTCTGTTGAAATTCGTCGCAAGAGCAGCTATTCTAGGTTAGGTAAATAGGCTGATATTCGTGAGATTGCGAATAATCTTACTTAGAGTGATAGAGACGCTTCTCCGTTTTGATGCTCAAATCTCCTAAGTACGGATCAAATGGACCGGCATAAGCCTACAAAGCCCCTAGAGTCAGCCACAAATTTATTGAGCTGTCATATATCTACTCCAGCCAATTTGCCAGGTTCGTACAAAGTATGGCAACCAAATTGATTCAACCTTAGTCTGACAACAGCTGGACAGTGGAAGAGAGAACGTCTCCACCTCATCTTACTCAATGTTACTTTCATTAGTTGTTTAGCCTAGCCGCTTCTGTGCCAAAAATTCAGTGTCTAGTTAGGACGTCTATCATTGCGGCGTTGTGAGCCTCGCTAAGAGTTCAATGGTCCTTTTCCGTTTCTCTCTGGGTCAGAAAGCTTTCGCAACCACACAAGGGCTGGTTGCTAACCAAAGCTTGTAGAGTTGACGCACAGCCCATAGATGTAGCCCCAGAATGTATCGTTCCCTTCCTCATATAATTTGGGAATGGATGCCTTTTCCTGTAAGCTCATCAAGTTTAGATTCCCCACCGATTTGGATGTTTAACATAGAAGCTTGGCGCTAATGTTAGCGAGGTCATGCATTCACTGTCAGTGAGCTCAAGGTCTGTTTATCAACTGTGCTAAACGAGTGGATACATGCCGCTTTAAAAGAAGTCACACGTTCGAGGTGTACATCTGCAGTTACCTTGATGGTTGCCACTTCTGCTTGAAAGACCCTACAGTGGCCCGGTAATCTGAAGTTGATTGAGAAGACTCCCACTCCAATCTTTCCACGAAACCAAAATTACGCTTAATTTTTATCGTCTTTCATATTTTTACTATGGCAACACTGTCTACAAATAACACAAACTTTCTATGGCTTTGCTGATTACAGAACTTTGCTTTGCTTCAACTTCTCTCAAATACACACTAATGTTTATTTTTATTTTTTATTTCTCTCTAACAAATTGTCTGGTTGTTGTCGCTACTTTTATATTTCCTGCTTGCCAATACACCTAGGCACCCACGCGCACCGAACAAAAAGTTTTCACCTAAAAGCTACAGACAAAATGACAAAAAAAGAAACGGAGAGCGAAAAGGACGAAGTAAAAAATAAATATTATCCACAATATGGCAAGCTTCGTGCCTAACTAGTGCTACAAGCAAAAACAGATACACCTCACACACACACCGATACCTATAGCATATCCTGTCGTGCCACCGGCTGTGTGGGCGACACTCTCAGCTGCGACCGATGGCCATTAGCAGGCAGTCAGCTCGCCAAGGATAAACTTTTATAATTGCTAAAGTAGCTAAATTGCTGTTTTTTCTAAACTTTCAACACAGCGGCGAGCAAAAAGCTTGCTTTTCTGTATATTTTTAGGGCTGCGACGAACAAAAAAATAAAGAAGAGAGAGATAAAATTATAATATTATGGACTTCTGCGTGGGTTTAGCTGTGTTGTCCTACTCGCTTTTTTGCTTCGCTTATTTTGCTGTAACTATTATGAACTATTGGTTTTGAAGTAAGTGAAATGGTGTACAAAATGCAAATGTAAGCGGAAAGCAAAACAGATTTGTTGGAGTTATTAAAAGAAGAAAGAGAGAAAGAGTGGAGAGAGGGAAAGGCAGGCAAATGGTCGAGGAAAAAGTTTTGTTGGTGTGAAATAAGGACAATTTAAAAGGTTGGTAGCAATGTAAGGCAAAGTTGGCTATTGAATTTTAAGTAAATGCTTGCTGAAAGTTTTAATATGAAAATTTGAGAGTTTAGGTTGAGGTTAGAGCGAGCAAAGTTGAGTTGAGAGTTATTAGTATTTATTGTGATAAATTTCATATATTTAGAGATTTTTTTGAAGAAATTTTGTTTTAATTCTTTTATAAAAATAAAAGTATATGCGAAACGCCTTTCATCAGAGAGCTTAAAAGGATTCTTCTATATATGGTTCTGAAGAAGAACCTTGACTGAATACTATATTGTATGAACACGTTATTTAAACAAAAGTGCGATTTTATTCGTTAACGCTTTGTAGTTGTACGAGTTCGTTCAAAACTAACTGAGAACGCTTTAGAATGGAAAAATATTTTCTCCAGAGACTTTATGCGAATTCCTCTTTTAGGACAACTCTATATTATATATCATTAGAAGAATAATTAATATTAATTGCTTTATGATCGACGAGTTGGTCGCTTTTGTAACGGTTCGTGACTGGTGATGAAAAATGGATCCATTACGATAATCGGAAATGCAAAAAATCATATGTTAAGTCCGACCAACCAGTCAAATGAATGGCAAAGCTGATTATCTATGAAGCAAAGGTGATCTGCATTTAGTGGTATCAGACGGCCCATCCTGTGGTAAAGTCACCAACTACGATTTTGACATGACGTGGGGTAGGCAGCTTCAATATATGTACGCTCCAAGCGCTCATAGAAGACTTCTTTGGTCACTTTGTCCTTCTCTACCGTCGGGGGCGTAAATCAGCGATATGTTGAAAAACTTCGCTTTGAAGCCGATTGTGACTAGGCGTTCATCCAGCGGAGTGAAAGCCAAAAAACGACGACGGAGTCTCTCTTCCACCACAAATTCCACACCGAATTTGAGCTCCTTTATAGGCCACTTTAGTAAATACCACAAGGACCTACACGTCTCAGTTCTTGTCCCGTCCATCGTACTTCTTGGCCTTCACATCAACAGCTGGGCATCAACCAGCTGGGCATAAACCAGCTGGGCAGCGGCACCTTCCCAATTTAGAGACATTTTAGGTGCATGAACTTAAATCTTAATCTTTAATACGTTTACAGTGGTCGGGATCTCTCATCAGAGGTTGTTGAGTCATTTTTTGGGGTGTTTTTTACGTGGCGGGTCTTAAACCTAGTGCACAATCCTGGGATGATAACTTAAGCTCGCCTTCAAACGGATATTTTTCAGCTACTCAGAGAATACTTGGTCTAGGACTGGAAGTCGTGAGCTGCTTGAGCCATATGTAAAATAATCATTTCTAGTGATACGCAAGTGAATGGCGCACAGAAAACTTTCCCCACTTGCGTAAGTATCTACACATGGCTCCACTCTCCAATACAATGCTATATTATGAACTTTTGAAACCGAGTGAAACCATTAATGGAGAAAACTATCGGCAACAGTTCATCAAATTGTAGCAAGAGATTGCCGAGAAATGCTCGAAGTTTTCGATGAGGCAATAATTTTCCATCATGACAAAGGTCGGTATCATGTTCCAAGACCAGTTCAAAAGCATTTGGAAAAAAGTTTTGTGTCACTTGCATCATCCGACTACCATTTGCTGCGGTCAATTCAGAACACCCTCACTGAAATGCGGTTCAAATTAGAACATGGTATCGAAAGTTAGCTTCATGGCCGTCAAGCCTTTGCAATTCTGTAGAGATGGAATCCACAAATTGCCAAAAATAATAATAAATATTCTTAAAAAATATTGTACTATGTATTTTCTTAAATACCATAAATGTTCAAGTTTTGAAAAGAAATGGTTAAAAATAGGGTTGTATAATTATTGGATATGGCTAAGGGCTTACTGAGATCCATAATTATCAAATCGTCAGGTATAACGTTATAGTGGTGATATTGTTGGACCTGTTTTCAAAAGCTTTCTCTCTATGGTTATGAGAATTTTGATGATTTGATGAATATGTACTTATTCATTCCCCGATCTCGACCAAAAATTTTAATTAACTTCTATTTTCTTCAGTTTTTTTCCGATTTGCATAATTTTGAAAACTAGATCTACATTACGATTGTGAACAATAATCTCGAACTGAGATTCTGTGTCGCGTAGAGGCTAAACAATAAATTTTCAATTAGTACTTCAAAGATTCTTAAAACTATAATAAAAACGTATATAGTCACTTTCCAATAAAATGTTTAGTATCTTACATTTTAAGTACTCCTCTCTCGCTGCTCTCAACTGCCAATGTTTAGCCGTTCAGCCCATTAGCTGAAGTGTCAGCGCCTTTGGCATTAACTGTCAAATCAATGGCAGTCTGCAGCCGAAAGCAGTTGTCAGCAATCCGCAAAGGAATTCTTTAAAATAAAAGAAGAATAATAGAAGAGTTGAAACAAAAAAAACTAATGTACAAACATACTTAATTTTATTTTATTTCGCTTTATTGTTATTCGCGCTATTGTTTCACTCTTCAGACTCTTCTATAAGCAATACATTTTTTTCCACGTAAGAACAACATTCGCGAAGATTAGCGTTTGCAACAAGCGCTTCCAGAGTCCAAGGTTGGCCGCTTTAGCGAATTTACACAAACGCGCAAAGGTGCGACGCAAATTTGCCACACTGTCAGCTGTTAAATGTCAAATGACAAAGTGACATTTGATATTCGTTTTGTAGTGGTTGTTGCTTTTTTCTGTGGTGTGGTGTGGTATGACTTTGCTGCTCGTACAACAATTATTGGTTACGTCATTTGTGCTAATTTTTTTTATGGTAAAGTACTCGCGGTTTCTTAGTTTAAGTTAACGAGTTAAAGAATTTAAATTGTATGAAAATTATGAAGCGTTTAATAAGTTGAAGAGACGATCATGCAAAGTTTTCCTCAACAAAAACTGATGAATATCTTTCTCGCTTAATCGTTTAAAGATTCTTCGCCGAAGAACAGTCTGACTCGATAAGCATGGCTAAGAAAAGACATGATGTCATAAGAAAGTTCAGAAAATTCTAAATAAAATATGTACAAGGAACGATCTGAAGTAAACAGAACTTAAAAAAGAACAGAACAAATGGTTTCTTTCACAAAATCAATTTACTTTATTCAAAATAGACATTTCCGAAAAGAAAGAAGACGCACGGTGCCATATCAGTTGAATACGGGAAGTGGTTAATGGTTAAAATGTGATTTTTGACCTATTTAATGATGTCCTTCGAACGTTGGGTTCTGAGCAATTTGTGGTCATCAGTCAATTGGTGCGGAATAAACCATGCACACACCTTTCGTAAGCCCAAATGTTCGGTCCAAATGCGATAAATCGATGTTTTGGAGAGGTTCAAATCCATTTCCATGAATTTCAAAGATGATTTGGGCTGATTTTGATGAATTCCCGCACATTTTCGATGGAATTTCCGGTGATCACAGATTTTGATTGGCCCACATGTTTATCGTCATTTACTTGTATGTCCTCACGACCACTTTGAAAACGTTGAAACCACAAACACAAACATAAAAAAGTCCTGTTTACTTTGGAACGCAGCTTGTATATCCTCTAGGCCATATCAGTGATTTTTCAAGTTTCAAAAAGGCTGCCGAAACTTTCCCTTGAGGTTAATATCTACTGTCTGAATCAGAGACGAATAAATAATATAATGATAACTACCAGGTTTTTAAAACCAATAAATGAAGTATGAGGATTTATTCAAATGAAGAACCGAAACCAAGCATTTCTAAAGTTAATTAATAAATCTTTGGGTTAGTGTTTAATGTTTCAGTAAAAAATAACCCAACTTTCAAGAAAAATAACTCCTTAAGGGGGTATTCTAGTCTAGAAATCAAATTTTGGGCAGTTTTTGAATTTTATTTAAAAAAAAAAAAACCAAAAAATATTTTTACTATCCATTTTTTTATGGTGTTTTTATTGACATCTTAAGAATACAGAAAAAAAATTTTACAAAAAAATATTAAAAATTAAAATAATTAGAGGTGGGGGGAGGTGTAAAAAAAAAATGGCGCATCCTGGTGACATTGATCCTGACTCTCCTGGTGGTCTGAAAAAAAAAATCAAAAGAAATTCTTAATCAGTAAGGATGCTGTTATAGTCCCTACCTCAGGGAACACGAAAAATTTTTTTTTTGAAAAATAGCAAATGCCAAAAATAAAAATAATTTTTTACGCTTTTTTTTTAAATTCCTGAATTTTTTTAAAATATTAAAAACAAAAATTTTGACACGATGCTGGTAGAAACGATAAAGGATTATATAAAGAAGGTTCACACAAAATTTCAAGTAAATCGGTTGTATAGAACTTGAGATAATACCGGTACCGTGTGGAAAAGAGTAGTTTCGAGAAAAATGTGTTTAAAAAAGTGAGTCTACCTACTTACAGGGCTTGGTACTGCTTCACTAAAGTAACTGTAGCTCTTAAAATAATTTTAATTTTTAAAATTCCTTTGGAGGATATGTTCTTAAGGGTCTAAACTTTAGATATATGAAAAAAGATCGAATTTTTCAAAATTCTATAGTTAAGGGGGTCTTAATTGACCAACAATCGCCTAGTGCTGGTCAACAATCAGAACTTTTGATACTGCAAGATCCTTCCAGCCCAAACCGAATTTAAAAAATTTAAAAGCTGCAATTGTAGGCGTTGCGACTTGCACGATCCAATAAGTTTACAGGTGCTTCGTTTAAATGTTATGTAAGACGATCTTTGCTTAAGCTGTGTGGAGTAAGACGAGCTGGAATCATCTCACTTGGTCGACTTTTGCCCGGGTTTTGCCAGACTGAGATTGAAATATCTTGGTTGACACGACTTCAGCGAATTAGCGAAATGTCTGGGATTAATATTAATTATGATTTATGAGGATCTGTTGATCGATCCACTCTTACAAATTTATGGGTAACACAAAGGACAACCATTTGTCCAAGGGCGATCTAACCGATTAGGATGAGCTCTACGACCTAATCCAACCTGACTTGAACAGCTGTCAAAGGTGAGAGCATCACCGATTATTATTAAAACCCAAAGCTATTTGCAACCTCGAGATCTTATAGATACCGAAGCTCACCACATCTGCTATATATATTTCTGGCCTAATAATGAAAATAGGCATATTTATCAACGAAAATGTTTTTTTTTTTGTTTCGTTGGATTTGGCTCGTCTTGGAGGACCCACACGGTCGATTGCTGTTTTGTTTCGGGCTCATACGCATAGATCTATGATTCATCACCTGTGACGATCTTATAAACGTCTTTTGAAGCACCACGATCATATATTTACAGCATTTCTTTACACCAATCCACACGAGCCTTTTTTTTTGAGCGATTGTCAAATTGTGCGGTATCCAACGAGAACAGACCTTTTTACGGCCAGGTGTTCATGCAATATCGAATGTATGCTGGTGGGAGAAATGCATAGGCATGCCTCTATCTGAAGGTATGTTACATGACGGTCTTGCATTATCAGTTCACGTACGGCATCGATGTTTTCTGGCACAACGGCTGTTTTTGGACGACCTTCACGGAATTCGTCTTTGAGCGAGCGTCGGTCACGATTGAATTCGTTGTAAAAGTTTTTCACAGTGCTATAGGATGGTGCTTCATAGCCATACAAAGATTTTAGTTCATCGATGCACTCTTGTCGTGATAATCTATGTCGAAAGTTGTGAAAAATGATCGCACGAAAATGTTCACGAGTTAATTCCATTTTTTGGCCGAGATGAAATTTTTAATTCCCTGTAAATAAAACAATTCACGATTAAATGACAAAACGTTCTGAGTGATGTTATGCTAAAAAATGTCAAACTTTCCAATGGAAATGTCAGATTGCACCTGGCAACACTTAGTGCTGCCTAGTCTAGAAATATATATAGCAACCTACGTATAAGTACATTTCGAGACGTAAACAATGTTCCTGAGATATTAATAGCGTGCGTTCTGACTTCCCTAGACCTGTTTTTGACGACCACATGCTCTCGGTAGCATCTGCATAAGCCAAATAACTCGATTCTCAGTTACTTGATGCGACTAGTAGTGGCATTGCTGCCTTTAAAAAAAAGGGATTAGATAAAAACATGTATTTTGGCATTTTTTAAAGTTATTTTATTTAATAAATAAATGGAATTAATATACATACTTCTATAAGATTTGATGAACTTTACTAGTCGGCGATTAATTTTTCAAAAATTTCGTTTCAATTGTGGCTCCCTAAAAGAAGTCATATTTTGTGTTAAACTATATATTGGTGTGGTTTAAAAAATACAAAATAGTGTCCAAAACTTTATTCCTTCGATGTTTCTTTGACGAATATATGTATGAATATGAGAAGGAAAATTTGAAGTCGGTAGGTTCTGCTGTTTCGGAGAAATTTTTCTCACCAACAGAAAGGGCGTTTCGAGAAAAAAGCTTTTTGAGTCGATAACACTTAGTAAAAAAATTCTTACAAATGAACTACGCTGGACGTGCCATCAACATCAACAATTAATCAACAGGTCAATAAGATGAAGGAATTGGTGCTTGAGAATCAGTGATTAACAGTTAGAGATATTACTGACATTGTTGGAATATCGGAAGAATCAGTGAAACCTATATTGAAAGCTCATTTGAGCTAAGAAAAATTAAAGGTTCTTTGATTGGTTCTTTTTTCGAAAAACTGCGTAGCGTTAACGTCTGTGAAGCAATGCTTTCCGACTACCAGAATGCCATTAAACGTATTATTACTGGCGGTGGGTCTTGGATCTATGTTTATAATTCAGAAACGGACTATCAATCGGCCAAATATCGTGCAAAAATGAGACGAAGCTGAAAAACCCACGTCAAAACAGGTCGAAAATCAAGGTTATGCTGACAGATTTATATAGAGGTGAGGTGCAAACCGAAATCCTCCGACTGGCCAAACTGTCAATAAGGAATACTAGGCGAAGCTATTCGTAAAAGGAGGCCGTAATTATGGGACGACTGCTCTTGGTTTTTTCAGATAACACACCGTCGTATACTGCATTGATTCTTCAGGAGTTTTTTGCCAAATTTTCAACCAAAATTGTAGCGTAACCAACGTATTTGCCTGTGACTTCTGATTATTCAGCAAACTCAAACGACTGCTTCGAGGAAACCGTTTTGAGTCATTTGAAGACATTAAACTGAATCTTTTCCGGAAATTGACTTTAACAACTGTTTCGTGGATTGAAAAAACTATTGGCACAAGTGTTTTGGAGCCAAGATTTCGAAGAATAAATTAAGAATTTTAAAATTATGAACAAAATCTTGCTATTTACTATCATAGTAATATATCCAGAATTCAGAAAAGATAAGTTTTTAGGAATTCACAAGCAGTTATAATTTCCACCTTAACACACCACAAATATTTAATTGGTCTTTCCCAAGAAATAAGGTGACATTGTATTTATTTTGAAAATTCTTTATTTATTCTTCCAAATCAATTTCATCCCCTTCAAAGTAATCCCCTTCCGATGCAATGCACTTATGCCAACGGATTTTCCAATCTTCGAAACACTGGTTGTAGTCACTTTCCGGAATAGCCTTTAGTTCCGTCTTCGCTACGGCTTGAATCTCCTCTATCGTATGAAAACGGTGTCCCCGGAGCGATCTTTTGAGCTTGGTGAAAAGCCAGAAGTCGCACGGCGCCAGATCAGGTGAATACGGTGGTTACGGAACGATATTAGTTGAGTTTTTGGCGAAATGATCACGAATTACGAGGGCAGTATGGGATGGTACATTATCGTGGTGTAAAAACCAAAAATTGTCTTTCCACAATTCCGTCCTATTTAGGCAGATAGCGTTACGCAAACGACGCATAACGTTCAAATAATATTCCTTGTTGACTGTTTGACCGGTTGGAAGGAATTCATAATGCACAACACCACGATAATCGAAGAAAACAGTCAACATGACCTTGATTTTTGAGCGACTTTGGCGCGATTTTTTTGGTCTCGGTAATGCATTTCATTACACCCTGGTGGTCGGAAATTCACACACTTCAACGCAACGCAACCCAGGACGCTCTTCGTCTTCGACACATTCACGGCCGGCTTGGAACCCACTGTACCACTTGTAACCATTTTTTTTAGACATAGCCTCATTACCAAAGGCTTTCTGCACCATCCTCAACGTATCCGCAGCAGAAAACTGATTCCGTAAACAAAATTTAATGCAAATTCTTTGCTCAACAAATTTCGACATCGCAAAAAACGAAAAACTCACTTTTAGCAGCTCACGAAACGACACGTATCTCAAACACTAATGAATATTTTGACATAAAATTTGACATAAATGTGACTGACAGCACTACCAACCTAAAAAAAAAAATAATTCTCCAAATCCTTCGACGCGCGCAGTTTAAATTCAAATGTCACCTTATCTTGGGCACAGTAGTACGAGTATATTTTTTTAAGTTCAAATCGCTCTACCAATTCACACATTGAACTTAAAATACCTGAATTTTTTTATCGACTCAAAAGTTTGAGCGTGCGAATTCATGCCACAACGTGTTGCAGCCGTTTTTTTTTATTATTTTTTCTCCCAAAAATAAAGTAAAAAACAGTGTTGCCCTAAATGCCGCAGTGTTGCATGCCACTTATTTGACTTTTCTGACTGCTGTTAACCAAGTTAATGCGGCTTGGCTAATTAAAGCTAAGCTAAATCGAATTGCTTCGCAAAATGGCAGCCAGCAAAGCAGCTGAAGAAGCTACCAGCCGACAAACTTGTTTGCACATGGTAAAGCAAAAACAAAAAACGACAGTTAGGTAAATTAACTAACTGCGAAAGCTGACAATGCTTTTTGGCTTTAGGCAATGCATTCAACACTGTCGCATGCTGGGCTCCGAGCGCCGTGAGCCGTAGCGCAACAACGAGCTTAACAAAAGCGGCCGCTATGCAACATCAAGCGAAGACGAATCGTGTGTCACGAGTTAAATGCAACACCGTTGCACAAATGTAGACATTGCAGCGGCAACAACGACAACAAAAAGCAAATAATAAATAAAGTGCCGAAAAAGGCACGAAATTGCAACAAAACCGAACAAAACAAAAAGCACAAAGTGAAAATCGACAAAGTCTTCAATGCGCGCTGGTGCCGTGCAGCTTCATTTGTGGCGCTTGCAAAGCTGCTTAGTTGCATTTGCAATACTCTTTTTGTTAATTTAAATATTTATATATTTTTCATATTCTTTTTTTAATTTTTTATTTTTAGATTTTATTTTAGTTTCCCAAATAATTGAGTTTTGCAATTTTGCATTTCTGCCGATTAACGAGTTATGCGCAAATGTCATTTGAAAGGTTAAGCAGCCAATCAAGCATGCAAAATTCCGGCAAAAAAGCAACGTTTTCCATTTAAGCACAAAATACTTTAAATATTGCAAAATTATTTGTGAGAAAATGCAAAAAAGCAATCAACTTTGGCCGGTTAATAAGCGAGCAGCGAAGCTTTTGCCAAGCGACCTCTGACAAATTGCAGCGAATTCTTCGCCATGCCACCACGAACGCCATGAACTCAGCCGCAGCCGCGGAGTTGAGTCGCGATCACATAGCATCTTTGTGTAGTCGCGCTGAAAAATTATGATCTGGCAACATTCGTGTTAACCTCAAAATGGCATAAAGCGTGATTGACCCATTTTTGTGGATATTTTTCATAAAAAGAAATGGACTGGGAATCGAGAAAGGAATTTTCCCGTTTGCTTACACATATGTACTTATATAATGGGTGTTATTTTAGGCGTGTGATTTTCAATGAGGCAACACTTTTTTCGGAGTTGGCATTTTTGCAACTCAGTTCAGTCTATTTCATAATGAGGCGACCCACTCCGGAACAACTTTTGAAATCGTGCAAATTTATTACCAAAAGAAAGGTTCGGTTTGATCGAGGGGTCCAATATTTGGTCGATGTAATCACTAATCAACGTCAGTTATTCAAGCAACCATGAATCGGTTTCATATCGCGGATATTGCTTGTTCTCAGAAATGCCTCACACTGTACACCGAAGTCGCTATTGCTGTTGGGAGCAGAGTATAGAAGAAGATCAGGAGTCCATTGCGCCCAATAGCCTATCCATTTTTGGGAATATTTTGCAGAAGGAACTTGGTTTGCGGGCTTACGAAATCCAACTCATATAATAATTGAAGTCAAAAGAAGCTAGGATTTCCCAGGAAGGAACAAAATCATTGTTTCTTAAATCACTTTTACTCAATATCAGAATTTTGAAGCCTCATATTATGATAGAGGGAAATAACAGGTGCTACTTTGGACCAAGTAGGCAATTGAAAAGTAAAGTCCTCTCTCGGCGAACGAAGACCAAACTGTACAAGTCCAACAGCGAATCAAGAGACAGCGGACTTGCTGACTAGGTCCTGTTGCCGGAAGGAAGAGAACATTCTAGCTTTGAAGGTTTTCTGATTCAGTACTCAGACACAGCCCACCACTCCGTTTGAGTGTTGTTGTTAACTCGGCTACAACCGTGTAAGCGATGTCTACCCTAGTAAAGAAGAAGGAAAAGATGCATTACTTTTGTGTTTCCTGGGTATATCCTTAATACTTCAGCACCATTTTCATGTCTACGTATTGGCCTTCTTATCCGGCTCGTCTGGATATGTTTTACAATAGCCTGGATAACGACTATGCTTATCAATATTAACTCCATACATTTTTCAACTGCTCTAACTAGTCAGAAGGAATTTTTTTGAAATATTTTTTCTGCTTTTTGAAGTCGAATCGGTTCAATAAGTAGGCTGTGACCGCTTTGCCTTCCCATAGGAAGTCTATGTAGATCCAACCTTAAGAACTCCAGTAAATTATGGATATGTGCGATAGGATAGTCTTTGCCTTCTTCGGCGTAGCTTTGCTGAGTGAAACCCACTTTTACCTAGGTTTCTAGTGCATACATGGACCCATATATCGGATAATATGATCTTCACCTTCTTTTAAGCGGATTCGCTGAGTGAAATCTACTGTTTCCAAGGGTTCTAGTGTGGATCCATGCTTTCGAAACAACGCCAACTCGGATTGTGCTCAGACAGCGTTAAAAACTGCTATGAAGTAGTTTCATAGTTTTTTCAGCTTTCTTGAATCAAATATTTTTTGCAAGTTGTAGCTCGTGTAGTTGTTGTTGTCCGAGGTCGTCCAACGGTAGGCCTAGGAAACTCGCCGTGTCGAACCATAGGGAATAGTCAGATGAGTAGGACTCACAGGGCATGCAAATAGGTGCAAGAGCATGCAAGGACTCGTTGCATTCTGGACATATGTTTGATACGTCGGAGATGATTCTGGATAGGTAGAAATTTAACCTGCTACAGTCTCCAGAATGAAACTGTCGATCTCGATTATCGATTCTTCGTCTGCAATGGGTGGTGGTTTGTCTCCAACTACGCCAATCATTGAGAGGTGTTAATGGCTCCCCTAAGGATGGAGGTCAGTGCATGCCTAAAGCTTGTTACGTCCAAAGTCTGGTCGGCGTATTGCTTTATGCTGTCGACGTAGTTGAGAAAGGACCACTTGATGCTTCTTGGAGGCGGTTCCGCTCCAAGCAGATGACTGCAAAAATGATTTCTGTGAAAGCATCCCAACTGAAACTGCTTGGAAAATAGTTCATTATGCTCCTTAACTGGTAGTATACGAGCCTCAATGTCTAGGTGTTCGATGGAAGACATCATGAGGCATCCTATTGTAGTCCGGAGTGCAGTATACTGTTATGTCTGTAGCTTCCTCGTCTGCGGCCGGCCGATTAAATTATTTGTTGCCAACAAAGTTTTGGATTTTTTTTTTTCAAAAAACGTGCATGAAACCACGTTTCGCCACCGAACGGTGAGACTACGTACTCATCCAAACGGGGTCAGATCGCCGGAATAACAGCCCTTGGTCGGATGAAATCCGAGTCAATTCCGGTGCGTAGAACCGGCTGTTTTGGGAATTGTCCGTTGACCGTTGACAACAACAACACTACGTACTCATCAGAACATCCTCGTATTTGCACACATCATATTTATAAAAATGCTCTCTTATTAGCAGTAAAAATCGATATTTCCTTAATTAATATTATCTCCAGAACACGAATCATTTAAAACGGAACTTTGCATACCCACTTAACTTAACCTTTTTGCTCCGTTCCATCATAAAGATTAACATAATTTTTTATTGAACGAAGTGATTTATTTCACCAGTATTGCTGGCAATCAAACAAACCGCTAATAAGCCAGTCCACAGCTAATGGCGGGAGCGCTAGCAGAGGGAAACGTGACTGGAAACCAATTCCATGTGCTTTTATGCGTTCTGTGTCCAATCGAGTTAATTTTTTATGCGCTGCAAACGCTTGCAGAAAGTCACTTAATAAATCAGAATTGTGAGCCAATACAAAAGCTGCTTGTGAAAAGATAAAAAATATACATAAATCCATAATGAATGCTGGCATTTAATGTTAATTGACGCTTACAGTGGTATTATTTATGTTTTACTCGCTGCATATAGTGTACTTTCGTGTGAGTGTGTGTGAGTACTTGTGTACGTGCGAGAAATTTGTCCTTGTATCGCTGGCGATTGCAGTTAATAAGAGCAGCAGGTAGCTTTACAATTTATTAATGCATTTGTATGCAATTTTATTTGTATATATGTGTGTGTGTATAGCCATTTGCATTAACTCGTGAATATGCATAACTGTATTTGTGTCGTATGTCGCTCAATCGCGCCAATCAGTTGACATTTAATTACCATACAGAGGCATTAATTGTACAACGAAGAGGTTGCTCTAGCGCACGAAGGTGAGCAGCGTTGAGTAGAAGGCGATTGCACGGTGGAGAATGGGAGTAAAGAGCGGCTGGGCGGATTATGCGATTAAATGTTGTATAGAGAAGCGCTTACTTCGGGGAGGGGCAAAAGAAATATGCACAAATGATGCTTTGTTTATGTAGATTTAAAGAGAAAACATAAATTTAAGTGGAATAATATATAAATTAGTATAAAAAACAAGCAAAGAATTAGATAAGAATCTCGAAATCTATAAAATGAGAAGATAATATAGAAAATCACCAAAAATAACAACGTTAACTTCGGCTGCAGCGAAGCTCTAATAGCCATTCCAGGTGCATTTTTCATAACCTAAAAGGGTATAAAAAGCCTTTAACTTAATTTTGATCGATCAATTTGTAAGGCAACTATACGTTATAGTCGTCCGATGTAAGTAATTTATACCGGGATTGTAGCATTGCCTTAAGCATTTATCTGACAATATTCATTTAAGGGTAATGTCGCTTTTTGGGGAATTATGGAACTTTGGCGGTACCGATGGGTGCTGTTAGATCACATATTTTCCCAATACAGCTTTACATTACAGACATTGAATCTTGGTAAGAAGTTGCTTGAATTGTAATATTGTATGATAATATTTCGATCACAAATGTTATATGAACGATAGTAGATGTTTCAGGTAGAAAGTCACACTGATAACGTCCAATCAGTTTGTTGACGTTGGGCTTCAGTATCTTACGTACTAATAAAACTTGATAAGACTTTATATGCGATATTATGGAGGTTTATCTCATGGTAATGCAGATTGTATTGTTCGCCTTTTTGTGGATTGGGTAGAGCATACTTGGTTCCAATCTTCGGACATGCCTTCTCCCATATCTTACAAAGGAGCTGATGCGTGCACCTTATCAGTTCTTCGCAACCGTATTTCAATAGCTCGTCCGGTACTCCATCGGCCCCTGCCGCTTTGTTGTTGGCAGGCAATTGCTATTCAAACATCATCATAGTTGGGCAATGGGGCATCTATTCCAACGTCTTCGATTGGGAAATTGGGTTCAACATCTCCAGATATTACACTGTTACTGCCGTTCAGCAGGGTGTAAAAGTGTTCCCTCCATAACTTCAGTATGACTTGAACGTCAGCCACTAGATCACGACTTTGGGTTTTACAAGAGTATGCTCCTGCGTTGAAATCTTACGTTAGTCGCCGCATCTTTTCGTAGAATTATCGATTATTACCCCTGACGGCCAGCTTCCCAAGCACTTCATACTCATGCACGTCTGCATACGCGTCTCGCTTCCCTCTTTAACTCTTGCTATCTATCGTCCATGATCGTAATGGAGGCTGAATTTTCAAACTGTTATACCAAAGATACCAACTTGGCGTTAGAATCGCCAAGCACAATTTCTACATCATGGTGGGTGCAGTTGTCATAAGCAAGCTCCAGTCACTCTTAAAAGACATCTTTCATCACATCGTTCTTCTCTTCCGTCGGGGCAAGGGGCGTTATGTTGAAAAATGTTGCTCTAATGCGGATTATGGTTAGGCGCTCATCCATCGAGTTGAATGCCAGGACTCAACGACTGAGACTTTCCCCACATCGAATCCCATACCAACTTACTTTATCTAGCCGCTGTAGTAAATGTCTCAATAACTTACTCGTCTCTGTCCTTGTCCCGTCCATCGCATTTCTTGGACGGCGGCTATGTCAGCCTTTACTTTTTTACTTTAATGAGGACATCAACCAGCTGAAAATTCCATGTGTAGGACCTTAAATCATAGTCCTTATTACACGTGCTGTGGTTGTCATCAAAAGTGGGGTATTTTCTCCGAAGCTGATGGTTTTTTTATTGGGAGTGGTTTCTACGTGGCGAGTCCAAACCACAACCTTGCTAGGCGCGTAGTTTAATAAAGTTTTATACACATTTATATAGCGAGCCGCTTGTTTCAAGACCGACGCCCGCTTGAAGCCGCACCTCTGGGGAACCGAATTGTAGACAGAAGTAATTAGACTGAATATGTGGAAGTGGCCTCACTGAAGCTTGTTCTCTTTTAGTTGTGACGCCAGGTTCCACACGTGTTGGCTGCCGCATTTTACACAAGAGTTACTCAGGGTGTGCGGTGAGGACACAAGTGTAGGAATTGGATACATCCCGATTGGATTGTAACTGCTTACCCAGAAACGTCGCTATACCCCATTATATCCCACCCCACACAGGATACAGCTAGTTATATTATAAGTTATTGCTTCGCGTGTCGAAACCTTACTTCACTTATGCTAAAAAAACAGTCGAAGCAGATCTATTAATAGAATGCACAGTAAGGATGATAAGCGATATAGGATGACAGTATGCCACAACGCTCTGCATAGGTTAGAAAAAAGTTTGAGTGCAATGCCTAACTAATATACGAGGCAGTAGGTAAGTGAGTACGAGGACACGATCTCGCTTCTCACACATAACTACTTGGAAATTTATTTGCCAAATTAATGCCTATGACTATATTTCATTGAAATTTAATATTAAATAAAAGATTATTTTGAAAGTGACATGCTGAAAAACTATATAAAAAGATTTTTTAAATCATTTTATTTAAAAAAATGTAAATCAGCAAAATTTTGCAAAATAAACAAAACAAAGATTTATGAACTAAATTTTTTCACATAGTGTGAACATCATTTAACAAATGTGTGTGTGTGCGAGTGAATTCATAAATAGTTTACCGCTAAGCGAATTTATAGGCACTCATGCACGTACGCAATTTATTAAAATTTAATGCTTTGCATAAAAATATATATACGTAGGTTGCTATATATATTTCTGGACTAGGCAACACTAAGTGTTGCCAGGGGCAATCTGACATTTCCATTGGAAAGTTTGACATTTTTTAGCATAACATCATTCAGAACGTTTTGTCATTTAATCGTGAATTGTTTTATTTACAGGGAATTAAAAAATTCATCTCGGCCAAAAAATGGAATTAACTCGTGAACATTTTCGTGCGATCATTTTTCACAAATTTCGACGTGGATTATCACGACAAGAGTGCATCGATGAACTAAAATCTTTGTATGGCTATGAAGCACCATCCTTTAGTACTGTGTAAAACTGGTACAACGAATTCAATCGTGGCCGACGCTCGCTCAAAGACGGATTCCGTGAAGGTCGTCCAAAAACAGCCGTTGTGCCAGAAAACATCGATGCCGTACGTGAACTGATAATGCAAGACCGTCATGTAATATACCTTCAGATAGAGGCATGCCTATGCATTTCTCCCACCAGCATGCATTCGATATTGCATGAAAACCTGGCCGTAAAATAGGTTTGTTCTCGTTGGATCCCGCACAATTTGACAATCGCTCAAAAAAAGACTCGTGTGGATTGGTGTAAAGAAATGCTGAAAAAATACGATCGCGGTGCTTCAAAAGACGTTTATAATCATGGATCTATGCGTATGAGCCCGAAACAAAACAGCAATCGGCCGTGTGGGTCTTCCAAGACGAGCCAAGTCCAACGAAAAAAAAAAAACAGTTTCGTTGATCAATATGCCTATTTTCGTTATTAGGCCAGAAATATATATAGCAGCCCTCGTATAATTATGAATACATTTAACTATAAACCTATTTGCTGCTCCACAAATAAACCCAGTATAAATGGCAAAAAATATTTATTAAAAATGTCTACCTATGTATAGTATGTGCGTGTTCAAAAGCAAATTTGTAAATTCCGGTTGAAATGCTATTTCCATTTGTCTGCTGATTTTGCACAATATTTATGTCTGCATCAGCTTAAATCTCCAGTGCAAATACAAACAAATAAAGCCAGAGGATTAAGCGAAATGCAGACATGTATGTGTTTGTTTATATATGTATATGTGTTGGTGTTGAAATTTTTGGCGTGTAAAACGCGTGAAATTATTATTAAAATTTCACCAGGCTATGCATGTATTTGCACCACAAAAGCAGCAACAAAACAACAACAATACTAATGAACTTATGCATGTGCTTTTCAAAGCATAAAGCGGATGAAGTGGCAACAAATTGCTTGAACTAAATGGCAATTATTTACAGGCGGTGGTACTGCGGTGTTTCGGGTCAAGTGCTTATACAAATTTTAGTAGAATATTTATCTTTTAAAATATTTGTGCTGCCTGTAGGGAAATTTGCACTGAAATATTGCGTTAAATATGTGTGGATTTGCAAAAAAAAAAAAAAAATACTTGACACGTGATGGAAAGCGATGGGAAATAACTATAAATGGGTACACAGAAAGGATGGGCTGTTGTAGAACCTCTAAAGATCTCATAGTTGGAACTTTGACTGGTGATTTCTTCCAAACTAGCCAAATACTGAACCCAGTTAGTCGTAAAAGCAAGTAATAAAGGGCTAAGCTGATTAATAACGAATTTTATCACCCGTCTGATCCATATTGTTGAATAAGGTTCATAAATTTCGAACCTAAGTTTCAGCCAGTAGACCCATGTTCAGCTATAAGGCCACTTATGCTGGATTCTCTTAATATGAAATCTCTTTAAAATTCAATAGTCCAAAAAGTGACAGAAACTCAGTAGTAGCAAATCAAGTTTATTTTAGAGTCTTTCATACCATTCAACTATAAAGGGGGTATTCTAGCCTAAAATTTAAAAAAAATCGAAATTTTTTTTTTATATTTTTTTTTAAAGTTTAACTATTCAAGAATATGTGTGCAAGAGGATTTTTCAAAATTCAAACTATTTTTGGAGATATAGGCATTTTTCTGACCCGCATCCAAACTGGTTCGGCCGGAACGCGAAACTTTAAAAGTGTTTTTCTCAAAACTGACTTTTTCGGAACGATACCCACGATTTCTCAGGTTATACTGAACCGATTTACTTGAAATTTTTACAGAGTCTTCTTTATAGGCTTGTCTATGGTTAGAACTAGCCCCATCCCCAAATTTTTATTTTTATTTGTATTATTTTTAAAAAATTCGAAATAGTCAGAAAAAGTGATCCAAAAAAACTTTTCTTTTAGGCAGTCGCCATTTTGCGAAAATTTTTTCCACTTTTCCGTAGTTCCGGCCATTGTGACATTATTCTAGATTAATAATCTTTTTTCTTTTTGGTTTCAGATAACTAGGCGGGTTGAAATCATGGGTATGGTCACGTGGAAATTTTTAGAGACTTCGTCAGCTCAGAGTTTTTGAAATTTTTTACTTTTTTTAGTTTTTAATTCTTTTCTCTACTCTTCTAAAATTAGGAAATAACTAATAAAAAAATGTATAGTAAAAATATTAATTGCCTTTTTTTACGACACTTTAAAAATTACCTGAAATTCATGCTTCTAGACTAGAATACCCCCTTAAGTGATTATATTCACTATCGAATTAAAAAAAATCGAAAATTTTACTAACCCATTGACCACATGTGCATTTCTATTAAACTTTAGTTAAACAATATTCTTTTATATTTATTTTATTTTTTATTTTTTTTTGATTACTTTTAACAAACAAATCTTCCTCACCGCCAGACAATTTTTTTCGGAGGACCTACTGGTGAAGGACTACGAGCTTAAGGAAATCCAAAATTTTTCAAAATGAATCACTGTTAATTAAATATCTTTAAATTCGGTTAAAAAGAATATTTTTTATTTAATTATTAAATAAAATAACTCTTCAAAAAAATTCACAAAATAAACTCTTCTTTCGAACTTACAAATACAAATACCTCTCTAAATAATTACTTTTAATTCCTTAAAACATTTTCACTTGTTACAAGATTACAACTCATTCATGAATAATTATGCATTTAACAATTGCAAAAACGCCTAAAGGTATGCTTTGATGAAACTAAATTATCCAAACAAATAGGTTAGCCCATAAAAGTATGCAACAATTAAAGCAAAACAAGTTAGATTACATTATAGTTAAGTGATAAATTTTAATTAGAGGGTGCTCATAACTGATTAGGCATAAATCTCTCAATTTATTTATTTATTGAAAACATCCAGGACATTTTTCTTTTTCTACCAGGGATGACAAGAGCACTTAAGTAGATTTTTGGGCCATAATATCGGTATTGTTCATTTGATATTCATGTCAGCTAGAAGAAATGCATAAATATTGTCGTATAAAGGCATAATTTGGTATATATAAATTTGTAATACCACCGTGGGAAGCAATAGTAAGACTTTTAGATTTAAATTGCGCACAAAAAAAACATACGTCGAAATATCTATTTTAGGTTGGTATGCCTGTTAGGGACATCTGCGTCAAATGTCACATCAAAATAATCATTAGAGTTTAGTATACGTGTGTCTTCCTAAAGCACATAAAGTGCGTTCGACGATTTTTACGATGAGTGAACTTATTCAACAAAGATGTTCCATTAAATCATGTGTGCGGAATCAAATTTCTGACACCGAAACGCTCAGAATGTTGAAAAAGGCCTTCGGTGATAATTCTTTGACGCGATCAAGTGCTTTTGTGATGGTACAAATTATTCAAAGAAGGTCGAGAACGCTCTAACAACGAACCAAATGCAGGACGGCCATCAACTTCAACTGATCAATACGTTAATAAAATGAAGGAATAAGTGCTTGAGAAACGACGATTAATAGTCAGAGATATTATTGGCATCATTAGAATATTGGAAAGATCAGAAAACCATTTTGAAAGTTCATTTGGGTCCAAGAAAAGTGAGATCACGATTGGTTCAAAAATCACTAAATTTTTTCGAAAAACAGCGTCGCGTTAATGTCTGTGAAGCAATGCTTTCTGACAAAGGTGAGCCGAAGCCGAAGGAACAATGTTAAATCGGGTCAAAATTCAATGTTGTATAGAGAAGTTTTTTCGATTATCGAGGTATGGTGGACTCCGAACTCCTTCCGACCGGCCAAACTGTCAACAAGGAACCGTGATGTCGCACCGTCGCATACTGTATTGATTTTTCGTGAGTTTTTTGTTGAATTTTGAACCAATATCGAGCCGTAGCCCTCATATTCCTCTGATTTGACGCCGCGTGACTTTTGGCTATTCAGCATACCCAAACGAACGTTTCGAGGAAAGCGCTTTGAGTCAATTGAAGACATCAAAGGTGAATCGCCACACGCTTTTGAAAGCTATTCCGGAAATGGATTTTAACAATTGTTTCGAGGATAGAAAAAAAAATGGTACAAGGTTATTGGGATCAAGGGGTATTACTTTAATAAAGATGGCATAGATTTTGAAGAATAAAATAAGAATTTTAAAATTGTGAACAAAGTCTTACTATTTTTTGCTCATATAGTAATATTATATATTTACATATATAAGCCCTCATTTTTAAGTGTGTGCGTATATTATGGCAGCTGAGTGCCATTTTTGACGCCATTTGCCATAAAAATAGCAGTAAACAATAAAAGTCAAAAGACAATGACAATAATAAATACAAATGAGCCCAAGAGATAAGAAAAGCGAGCAGAAAATATGAAATAAATAAATCAAACAGTAGATAATAAAAGTATAGCGCAAATTATGGATATATACATATTATATATAGGCAAATGGGCGTAAAGGCAAGCGCTTGAAAATCTTGAATATTTAAATTTATGGCGAAAAGTGTTAAAGTAACCGTGAAATTTATGACAACAACAATGCAGATATAAATTTTTATTACTGCCCAAGGCGGGGAGGCATTTACATACAGGGGCTGTGATATATAATTTTATGTAAATAAATGAGAATACCTAAGGGTCAGTGTAAGCGAAGTGAGCAGGGTGATGCCAGCTACAGTGAAGCATAACAAAAAGGTCAAAGTTGAAGAGTGGCACAGTTGTAATGGCCATTGTGGCATGTCAGTTGACACTTGCAACAGGCGAAAACACTTAAGTGGGCCTGGAAAGTAGAGAATAAAATTTGTAAGCAGCCAAAAGCATGGACTAAGTCTGTGATAGTATGTATGGAAGCAATATATGTTTGTATGTGTGTATAAATGTATATCATATAGAACGGGTGCATATTGCTACTAGTGCAATCAAAAGTCATGTTGAATATGCAGTAGTGAGTTGAAAAGTCGAGTCAAGCGAACAAGACAATACAACTACAAAAGTTCTTCTTCCTCCTTCACTTTTTTATCTCCGCCTTTTCCTGCTTCCTACACAAATTTGCATATAACTGCACTCAGCACTCCTGCATTTTAGCAGCAGCATTTTAGTCACTCCTTTGACATTCCACAAAATGCCTTTAAATATGCACAACTAACACGGCTAAGTGTACTTAAATTGTTGTAGGATGTGCAACAGATACTGGCAGCTGTCATGCAAGTAGCTGTTCAAATATGCAGCATGAATGCAATTAATGTGTGCAACAATTGTTTACAGTTGTAATGTAAACTTTGCTATATATAGGGTCATCCAATTCGAGGTTCCCTACTTTTGCAAAAATCAAAAAAGCACAGAAGCTTGAAATTTAAAGTGGAATGTATGTTATTATTCGAAAGAACATTCTTTGGGCTTTTATTTTTTAAAGATTAGCACTTTCAAATGTTGGCCAAGGCTACGTCTCAGATGGTCCGTTCATTGAGTCTAATTTTCGGTGAATCGCTCGAGCATTTCAACTCGTAACTGACGAATGACACGCGAAAAGTTTTGCTCCAAGGCTTGAATCTAACCAGATATGTCCGCATAGATTTTAGACATATCCCCACAGGAAAAAGTTTGACGATGTAACATCACACGATCTTCGTGACCAACTGCTCCGAAGTATTCTCCCAATAAATCTATGATATGTCAGGGAAGTAGCGCCGTCTTGTTAAACCAAATGCCGCCAAGATCACGAGCTTCAGGCATCAACTAGTCGGTTATCATAGCGCGATAACGGTTACGTTATCATCAGTATCACTTTTGATGAAATATGGACCGATGATCCCACCGACCCACAAAATACATCAAACCGTTATTTTTTCTGGAAGAACTGATAGTAT
Source organism: Bactrocera zonata (assembly GCA_037783105.1). NCBI lineage: Eukaryota > Metazoa > Arthropoda > Insecta > Diptera > Tephritidae > Bactrocera > Bactrocera zonata. Next base: position 1,365 of record JBAWJQ010006665.1, on the reverse strand, counting down.
TTGAACCTCTTCGGTTTGCTCTTCGTCTCAAATGCGGCAATTTTGCTGGTTTACATACCCATTGGGCCGGAATTGGGCTTCATCGCTGAACAAAATCTGGCTCAAAAACGTCGGACCTTCTTAGAACGTACAGAGCTCATAGAGCGAAGCGATGTTGCTTCCGAAGGTCGAGCGACTTCAGTTCTTGCACAAGCTGTAGCCTGTACGCTTTCAATTTATGTAAGATCCCGACGTAAAATGCGCCAAGTCGTTCCATACGTCAGTCTGAGGTTCATATATATGATCATACAGATCACTCTGAGACTTATTGCATCACTGCGAGTGTTTGTCTGGCGTTTAAATAGATTTTGCACGTTTTTATAAAAAAAGTTATTTCAACTCTGTCTGCCTGTATGGCTTATTATTGAAAGTTGCACTTTTAGGTTTCATCAAAGAGGAAAATCTATCGAATTGAAATCTGTGCTCCGGTACTAAATACTGAACTATCTTCGATTGGAAAGTCTGGCTTATGGCCGAATCTACACATTTCCACCTTATACATATGTACATATCAAGAAAAAATTCCATCGGCATCAATCGAAATTTTTTCCGGCTATGCATTTTTAGAATCATTTGAATTTGTGTGCCAATCGGCAAGAGTATGTAGAAAATGAGGCAGTTCAATGGATATGGTTGGTTGGAAAGTAAAGCACATGAGCCACGGATTTTAGCTGGCTATGCTGAGGCCATCATTAGCTCCATTGTTTTTCTGTGGGGGTAACCAATTTAAGCCTTATAGCCCCAGATGCCTAATGTCTCTTAAGTCATAACAGCCATAGGAGCCATGGAAGATATACCGTCTCAGCGGCCTGAAGGCTGGGCATTCGCGAAGATAATATTCCAGCGTATCGTCATCATTCGCGCTTGCTTTAAATTCTGCCGAAGACAATTTTTGAATTTTCTGAAGATGGGATCATAAGTTAGGTATCCTGGCCTGATCCGTACAATGTTACTTAACTCCCCTTTGCCTAGAAGTAGGAGCTGTTTGGGCTGTTCATCAACAACATTACCCCAATGTAGCTTTGTGGTATGCCCTGTGCTGATTGTACTCCAAGAACTTAGGTGTTCCTCTAGAGTCCATTACTTCAATCAATCCCGAGTGGAGCTGAATGGCCTAAGGCAGCTTAGCTTGTGTTTTCAGGAGACCCCGGGCGGACTAGCTCGCCTCCTTTTCATTTCTTTCTATTCCTACCATTTCTTTCTATTCCTGGTATATGTCCCAGCCCCCAGATGGTATTAACCGAGTTACTTACTCCTAGTTATTGCCTACTTGCGTGACCTAATGCAGTGACTTTTCGCATTGGCGCTACAAATAAACTTAAATGC